>PITA01006752.1:79143-97402 GCA_004023965.1 Spilogale gracilis
GTGATAATTTACCATAACATTTCCTAAATGAACTTGATAAATGTTGCTTGGCCAAATGGCCATTGAAGCCACTTACTGAAGCCACATTTTGTCACTAGACCTGATTAGAGCTGGCCAATTCAATCCCTTGTGTTAGTATAGCTCTTGGGCCTTCTTCAAACATTTATTTCTATTGCTATGCATCTTTCTGGGTTGCTATGTTTGAATCTTTCAGTAAGAATTATTTAATTTGGGCTTTATTATCCTGTCCTCTTTGAGTAATTTATTGTTAGTTTAGGGGTGTTGGAGGGACGTAATCCTCTCCTGGTTGATTTAAGAAGCCCTTAGATATTGTACAGTGTAAATGCTTCAAAAGTAATTATACAAACTGGCTTTGGCAGTTGAAGATAATTCTCAAAAATGATAAGGTGCTTAGAATGTACAGATGCTTGATTAGCTAGCCTAGGGAGGCAATCACCCCTCAGGCCTTAGAAATATATAAGCTAAGTGAGAAATCTACCCATTCAGTCCTGTCAATTGGCCAGAACCTGCAGTTAGTTAAATCCACTAAGGGTTTCTCACGCTTAACAATAAAGCAACCACAGGTCTTTCCCTCAATAGCTGATTTGTTCAACGAGTTATTTACTGCATGCCCAACAAGTGCCAGGCACTGTTCTTTGAGAATACTGCCATGTTCCATGGAGTAAAAGACCCTCCTTTTACCTGACAATAAACCACACAAACAAGTATTCAGTATGTAGATGTATATAAAGAAGGGGGAAAGAGAAAGGGAATTGAAACCTCAAGCAAAGTTTATATTTTCCACAAGGGGACCACAGAGAACTGCACTGCAAGGCTGACTTCTGAGGAAAGACCTTTGTGTGTATGGCGGGACGGGGGGCATTGTGTAGTAGTGTGCACTCTCACCACCTGCAGAGATGGGCATTCTACCCAGAGTGCTCCCCGGTCCCGCCTCCCTCATGTTCTGCTCTGCTGCCTGAGTTGTAGGCACAGGTGGGGCTCACACACAGGGTGTCATGGCTGGGAGGACCCTGTCCCACACTGTGCTCCCTGAGGCCAGCTACTCATTACTATTTTTCCAGGGCTACTTTTCTGCCAGCTGCCTAAATCCTAGTGCACACATGAACGTTCTTGTTACACCAAAGGTGGAATTTTCTGGCTTGCTTTCTTTTCACCTTGATCAGAAGTATTTGGACGTGCCTGCAATAGGGAAAAAAAACTAAAGAAGAGAAGGCAAAAACAAACAGAAAGTGTCTTTTAAACCACATCAAGTTCTTTACCAAGAGAGAGGATAAATGAAAGTACGTCTTGCCTAGATGTTAGATACTAATGTCTGTGGCTTTTGGAGAAGGCTTCTTGTAAGATGACACAGGGATGATGAAACTTGTAGGCTTTCCTTCACATGTTGACATGCAATTAGGCAACCTGTTTGTGGCTGGATGAAACATAAAACATTATCCAATTTCAAGATAAACTTTAAAAATATTCATTTACAGGCATGTGAGTGACTCAGTTGACTGAGCGACTGCCTTCGGCTCAGGTCATGATCCTGGAGTCCCAGGATTGAGTCCTACATCGGGCCCCCTGCTCGGCAGTGGGTCTACTTCTCCCTCTGACCCTGCCCCCCATGCTCGCTCTCCCTTATTCTCTCTCTCAAATAAGTAAATAAAACCTTTAAATATATATATATAATATATATATATTATATATATATAAATATTCATTTACTTTTGGGTTTCACTAATAGCCAATGAGGGAGCCTATGTTTTTCATCAATAACACAATATGCTGAAAAGCATTCTTTCATTAAGAGTGTATCTAAATCCCAGAATATGTTCTTGTGGTTTATTAGTTCTTGTTTTGATTTGGTTTTTTTAGTGCCCTCCTCAAAATGCTGAAAATGTGTCTTTGATATTCAGTTATTGTAGTTTAAGGTAGCTACATAAGCACAGATCAGAAAATAGCTGGTGTATGTCCATATTTAAGGACAAAAGTCCTTAAGTGGGGTACTTAGGTAGCTCAGTTGGTTAAGCCTCCGACTCTTTGATCTCAGCTCAGGTCTTGGTCTCATGGTGGTGAGTTCAAGCCTCCTGTTAGGCTCCACGAAATAAAGAAATAAAGACTTTGGATATTACTTACATCAGTCACTGAATAAGAGGGTAAATTCCTTATAATGATATTAACTATCATATTTATTTTTAAGTATTTAAAACATGTATATTAGTTCCTTAGAGCTCCCATGACATGGTCCACACACTGGGTGACTTAAAACAACAGAAATGTATTGTCTCCCAGTTCTGGAGGCTGGAAGTCCTGAAATTGAGGTGTCAGTAGGACAATGCTCTTTCTAAAGTCTCTAGAGGAGGATCCTTCCTTGCCTTCTCCTAATTTCTGGTGGTTGCCAGAAATTTGGGGCATTCTTTGGCTCATAGACACATCACTCTATTTCTGCCTCTGTTGTCGTGGGTTTCTTCCTGTGTGTTCTATTTGTCTTCTCTTTTTATGAGACACCAGTTATATTGGATTAAGGCCCACCCTAATCTAGTGTTACCTCATCGTAACATGATTACATGTGCAGCAACCCTATTTCCAAATAAGGTCACGTTTACAGGTATGGGGTTAAGACTTCAGCTTACCTTTTTAGAGAACACAGTTCAACCCGTAACGACTAGTATCTTAATGACCCTATTTAACACCAGACTATTGCAGATTTTTCGACAGGTCAATTATACCACCTGTTCATAGATATTCATAAAGATTATTATTTGCTTTGAAATCTTTGGACTTTAAATGAACTCCATGTATCTGAATAGTAAATATTTCGCTAATTGCCTGCAATAGATTTAGGATCCATAATTCCTCAGGCAGGTCATAGCCCTACACGCACTTGGAACCAACTAGAAAAGAAGTTGACTGTCTAGATACGGTGAACTTGGACCAGTGTCTGCTTCTAATAGAGATACTAAGAATAGGCTGACTGCCAGATTGCTTTCTTGAATAAAGCATACCTTGTGTTTTATTAGCTTGTTTTATCAAAACCTTAAATATGACTCTTTTTGATATGAATAGCTTCCATATGAATATGTAATTTTGAAACAGAAAATGAATTGTTTCAATAGACTGATTCATATTTTTCCTTCTCAATGTGCTGTAACAATTACAAGACACCAGTAAGATATGGATAACAGCTGAACCATAGAAAACATCCATATGGTTATCTAAAAGTTAAGATTTCTCTTTCTGTTGTAAGGTCAACAGTTACACACGGCAGAAATTCGGTTGCTGGCCTTTCCATCTGACAATAGAAATTAGGTCTCTAGGCTTTCTGTCATTTCAGCTCCCATGGTAGGTGCTTGCTTGTTGACATAGGCAGCCCTCTCTCCATTTCTGTGGCTGACTATGATTATTTCCAAAATTTGCCTGGCTGGTCAGAATCTCAGCCCTCCCACACATCATAGCCTGCCTGGGACATCTGCTCACACTTACAGACAAGATTTCTGTCTAGAAAGGCGAATTTATTTACCTCAGCTCTCATTTTGTATCCAACGCTCAGGGCTTGTGAATACTCTTTGTATTGCCAGGCTTCCTTAAAAACAATCAGTAGGGAAGTGTGGGCTTTTTTAGGATTGAGAGAATTTCTGCAGAAGTTATCTGGGCTTTTACCTGAATTTCCAGCCTGGCCTCCCTCCCTCAGGCCCACATCCATACCCGGACTCTCCTTTCTAGAACCAACTCTTGAAGCCCGAGGGAAAATATGCCAAAATAAACCCCAGGAAGTGTAATCTCTGAAGACGTGCCCCTTGTGTGAACTTGGGGCAGATACTACTCTCTGGCTCCGTGACAGCAGCTGTTACTCAGTGACACTGAGCTGAGAGAAACCCAACTGAGCATATAGTCTTGCACATAAATAGATGCGTTTCCGTGCCTCGCGGTAGACATGACAGCTCAGAAAGGGAGAGGTCCGGTTTCGGGCCAGAAAGCATCCTCGCTAAGAATTCTCTGAGGGTGTCTTTCGTCCCCCAGAGTTTTTACCTTCCTTTGTACCTTCTGAAATTATGCAGAAAAGTTCATTCAAAGCCACCATATGTGTCTGACACATCAGTTAAGATGTGAAATTTCTTGTTTGTTGTTTACTCTAGCTCTTTAAAAAAATATATTGTTTTTTAGCTACCCAAATACCCTGGAGAATCAGGTTGAGTGTTAGAGTCTTTTGTTCCTGCTGCTCCCTTGAAAATATATTTCTAATGCCTGTCAGATGTCTGGATGAAATCTCAGCTCATCAGGCCACCTCTTTTGGCTTCAGGATTGCCTGAAAATCTTATTCTTTAATAACTTTTAGCTTTCTAGAATTCATCAGTTCTCTTGACTGAGACTGTTTCTCTTTCTTACATTTTATTTCTTCAGATTTCCAAACATGTGTGCTTTCCATCAAGATGAAAGGAACCGTCCTGGTGTGAGAGGTTTCCCCTCACCCCCATCTCTAGGGTGAATTCTGGCACCTTCCAGAAGTTTCACCAACACCTTGAGACCTGAGATGGAGTTTGAAAAGCTAGATTTTGCTCGTTATTTAGAATGTATCTCTGGTATCAAATAATATTTTTAAAAATTAGCCTAAAACAAATGTAGCATTCTTGTGTTATCAAATAGAGCTCGCATATGTAAGAATGATAGTATTGAACAGAATTTTATGGTAACGAAAATTCCTAACTCTCCTTTATTGACTCTTCTAGAAATAACGTCTTTGAGATCTCCAGTGTTGAAATTGCATTTGGTGAAATTGTCGGATTTTGTGTTTTTACATAAAAGTCATATATATTCCCTAGAATGGAGTTTTCTTGGGGGGAGGGGTTAGGTTTGGGCTTGATTTAAAATAAAAACTATTGAAACAATTGTCCATTGCACAAAATGTGTTTTGACTATGAGTCTTAGCTTGTAAGAGTATTTCTGAAAGAGAGTGTCAGCTTAGAGACCGCAGTGAGGGGCACGAATAAGGGAAGAGGAGGTCACTGCAGGATCCAACATATTTTGAAATTATTTCCCTTTACATAGTTATCTTATTTACAAGGCCTTGGAGGAAGAAATCATTCACTTAGGAGAATCAATGTGAGGGGTAAAGAGTCGTAATTTTAGAAGCAATGTTTCTTGAAAACCAGGCAATAAACTCAGGGTGAGGATCTTCATCATTTTCCTACATTGTGCAAGCCCATGTTGGGATTGGAAGGCCAAAGTTTGCATAGGCCCGCAGGAATATCACCTCAGAGTGGATTCACATGGTAAAGAAGGACTGATGCTCGGAGACAGGGCTCTCCTAAACAGACCCCCCTTTATTATAACTGTGCCTTAACATCTGACTAATAACTCTTCACCATCAAGACTTATAACAGAAGCTATGAAACATCTGAATATCCATTTAAAGAACCCATTATAGTGCCTCAGGTTATGATGCAATGCTCAAAGGTTTTGTTCCCTGCCGTAAAAGCCACTGAAGCAAAAGCTTAAGCAGAAGATTGTTTATCAGACAGTTGTAAAAGGGAGTTAAGGATTGAGCTGGGCAGCATCTTTCCCCTCTCATTATCCCTCTTTTGTCTCTTTTTTATGGCATTTTTCCCCCATGCAACATTCATAGCTTACATATATGTCATCGTTCTTAATAGAACTCAAGGTCTTACCTTTTACAGCTGACCTGTCACTATACTATCTCAGGTGCCAACTGCACCCCCTGGCTCTTTGGCCTCATCTGTCACTGAAGCATCTTTATGTTTGCAAGGTGGAAGTGTAACTGCTTCTTTGTCACTTTTCAGTGTTGCAGTCTGATTTTTTTTTTCTCCTTTTAAAGGCTATTACACAGAGACCTGCCACCTAAGAGCATAAACATCATCTTCGCCTACCTGTCTTGAGTAACTTGAATTTCACCTCCCTGGGGAATGTCCTGCTTGTCTGTCATGCAAAAGGACTTGGTGAAAAACTTCAATTTCAACTCTTTGAGAATTCTTAAGAGAAAGTGTTGGTCCCTAAGTGTGTTTGAAGTGGACCTAATTAGCATTAACAGCATGTTCATATTTTCTTTAAGAGAATTCTGCAAATAAACGATGTGGTCAGTGAATACGTGTAGTTGGTGAACCTACCATCTCCAAATGGTGCTCCATACAGAACCCCCAGAAAAGTGTTAGAAATGAGAGGTTTTTTCATGCAGTAGGTTTCACCCGCATAGATCCCAGTCATAAAAGGAGCAATACAGACCTTCATGAAGCCTATTAAATCAGAGAGCTGTGAAAAAAATCTTGTTACAGCAGAGGCAGGCCCACAGTTCCCCTTCATTTAATTATTTGTTTTCATGTGTGAATATGAGGCTTTATAGTGCAGGTTTTCAGTTTATATAATTTTTATAAAATAAGATCAAAAGTTCCCAGAAAGAAAGCCGAATGTTCTATGAACCTTAGTGCCTCCCACATGTCATAGTATAAGAACATTCTCATCACAGGGTGAGAGTGCTCTCTACCATTTCCTGTTCCCCAAGGTTGATAATATATAGTAAATAAAACAAATATTTTCAGGATAAAAGATTCTGAGGCAAACAGCTTTAAAATAGGTTTCTTTATTGCAGGAATTCCTTTGGAGTCTTTACTATGCTAATATGCTTTATAAATCTCCACTAGGGAAATAAAACTTATTTCACCAGGGAACCATTCTTTGCTGGGCATCTTTTGAGGCTGTGTTCAATACATCATGCTTGTTTCTTATTTTAGAGTGAACTGAAGATGAGATCCAATGGTGGATACGTAGAGACTTATTTACATAAGAGTGCTGAGTGTCACTGAATCTTGTAGACACAGATCTTGTGTGTGTGTGTGTGTGTGTGTGTGTGTGTGTGTGTAAAAGAAAGACAGAGAGGCACAGAGAGCAGAGAGGGAGAAAGATGGAAGGTGGCTTGGCCCAGAATCAGACCACTTGATTGTTTGAACCTAAGATGCATGTAAAATTTCTGCTGTGTGACCCTAATCCATTTGTGTATTTTTGCCTTCCCATTACAACATTAAGTTTGGCTGTTTCACAGTTCTGGGGCCTGACATTTCATAATGATTGGGTGAAGTAGTAAATGCATGAGTGAGTGCCTCAAGGATTCTCTTTTTGTGTGTATGTTTTTCTGATATTTTCTGAAATGTTTTCAAATGAGGGTTTGTTTTAGGGCCTCATGGTTGCCACCTGAGGACCATTATTATGAATATTTGCAAGACTGAGCCTTCATTGTCTATCTCAGGATGTATTCCAAGGCAAAATAATGGGAAAATTCTCTTTCACTGTGTTTTGGCAAAACCTACTAAGTTTTGAATGCAAAACCAAATTTAAGCAGATGAGTAAATATCTGATTGTCCCTTCTGAGCAGTAAATACATTTATATCAATTATTAATCTATGAGTCTAATAAAAAAATTCCAAAACATGTATGAATTATAGGTATGACATGATAATACATTTAAAGCTTCTTCTTTCAATTGGGTTATACTTCTGATTTTTTATTCAAATACATAAAACTTTGATGCCTTTAATACTCAATAAAATTTCTATGATTTTTAAGTGAAAAAAGTGGGGTTTTATTTATATAATTATATGATTTTTAACATTTATTTTTTAAACTGTCATTATATCTTAATGAGCTGTTGTTGGTTTTTTTTTTTTCCTTAATAAACTACTTGCAAGAATGCAGGCATATAAGAATGTGTATATACTGGCATTCAGATATATAGACAAGCATACTTGTCTTCTGCTGATCAATTTACAACTTGTCTGCTGCTCAGCCAGAATCTTAACGAGTAGATTAGAGCTAGTATCTTGAATTGCCATTTCTGAGGAGTCTGAAACTTAATTACATGGGAAGGATGCATTTCCTCTGGTTAATAGGAACAACACATCCAGTTATAGTGAGAAACAATCATTTTCTAGACAGGTACGAAGCTCAGATCACTGGCAAATGCTTACGGTGTAATGAAAAACAGAAGAACAAGATAGAAAACTCTATGAAGAAAGAGTCCATTACATAACGGATGGGGAGACAAAAATAAAAGTCTCCCAAAATGCGAATAAGATCACCAACCACTGATGAGTCTATGAAAAATTTTTAGTATTATTTTTTTTATACCTTTCTCATCCTCCATACTTCCACAATGAAGCCATTGTTATTCAGAAAACAGATGACATGAAAAAAATATTCAACTCTCTCCTTCCTCCCGCCCCACTTGATTTCACTGCAACCTGGCAAAAAAGTCAGTAAGCCTATTATGTATAACTAGAGGCACTTTTGCACCTCTGCATGAGGTGGACTCTGGTTAAAATCCTTTTAAAAGTATACCAAATATTCTGTAGATGCAGAAGAAGAAAGAGGGAGCTGTAAAATAGCCTCCCATCATTTGACCCTATTGGGCTTATTTCCATAAAAGCGTATTGACTTCATTTTTGCTAAAATATATAATTCATACAGGGCTGTAAATAAGGAATTTTTTTTCAATGTGAGAAAGTCTGTATGGAAAAGAAAATTATATGGAAGGAATGCTAAATAACAATGATTTTCTGAATGCTAAGATCCAAGCTAGGAGAAGAAAAATTTTCTGAATATCTATCTCCCTGTCCAGAAAAGAGTGAACTATAACTGATAAACTACAGTTGGACTTACAACAATACAGTAGTTTACCAAACACTTCTTATATACGCATTCAAATATAAATGTATATATGAATATATATGTGTGTGTATGTATTTTCTGTTTCATGCTAATGTCATGTACCTCATCAACTCTTGTTTACTTTCTCACAGTTGTGGCCAATTAACCATACTTTAACATACGTAGTTTATAAAATTATTTAACTCTGATGATTTTATATTTTATATTCTAAGATAGGGTAGTGAATGAATGAATATATATACATATATAATAATATATGTATATTATACGTATACGTATATATTATATATATACCTAGAGACATCTTTTTTTTTTAGATTTTTTAAATTTATTTGACAGAGAGATCACAAGTAGGCAGAGAGGCAGACAGAGAGAGAGGAGGAAGCAGGATCCCAGGACCCTGAGATCATGACCTGAGCTGAAGGCAGAGGCTTAACCCACTGAGCCACCCAGGCGCCCACCTAGAGACATCTTCAGATTTATTGAAAAATCTCCTATGAAACCTAGGTGGGAAGATTTTTTTTTAAACTTTAGAAATAATATGTCAAATGCCTTTTTAAAAAGTTCATGATAAGGGCAGGCACTTATGATGGGAGGGAATGATTTCCATTTTTTAAAAGAAAAGACATTAAGCTTTTCCCTTTCTGACTCTGCCTCTCCCTTCTCCCAAATACTTAATATCATGATCTGCATTCAGCTCAGGCAAGAGAGGAAACTTTGCCACTGCCCATTGGATATGTGGCATGCCATCAATTTTTTTTAGATGGTGACATGGAGATTCCAGCTGTAGTAGGCACATTAGATCCCTAATGCCAGAGCAGGGTTGGTCCATCTAGTTTGCTTTTAAGTTTAGGTTTAAATGACTTCGGTATTGTACTTCCATAGAATACCCTAAGATCAAGCTTTGGCTGTTGAGTGAATACTTGGTGTCTCTCCTGTTGCTGAAAAATAATCAAGGTAATCGCATCCTAAAAACACAAGCTTAGAATAAGAATGAAAAGAGATTCCCCACTATCGAAATGTGTTCAGTGTCACAAATCTTTGTCGTCAGTGTAAATCCTTATGTCAGGTGTAGCCAGGGGGCTTCAGGGCATGTGAATTACATATTTTTTTACAAGCTGTTGACTAAAGCTGGAAATGCTATTACAAAACTTATTTTGAAGTGGATTGATTTTCATTTACAACTTTTCAAAGATGAAAGAATGTTGTTCAGGTGAATGTAAGCATGCAGGGAAAATTCCTTCTACCCAAGCCTCCTTGCGGGTTCTTTCAGATGGCTTCTTGGGTTATATAAATTTAGTTTGAGGTCATTATATGGATAATTTGTTACTAAGTAAAGTAGTTTGTCAGGTTACGAGACATTAATCTTCCAATAGGTCTTTAATTAGGACAGATGCACTAAATAATTCATAGCAAGACTTGGCCTGGAAACATTTATAATACTCAATTATACCATTTTACAGGCAATGGCAAATTGTTTTTGTGTAGTCTGGAAATTGTGGGACTTAATTAATTACCTTCAATGTTTTAGACATCTGCTCTGCACTCTTTAAATGCATTAAATTGGCAACTCATGAAATGGCTAAAAATAGTGTTCAAATTCCCCAGATGGTAAAGGGTGAAGATCAACCATGACAGAAAAAATAAAAATAAAAGAAGAAGAAGAAGAAGAAGAAGAAGAAGAAGCAGCAGCAGCCACTGTGTGGTGTGCAAGAAATATGAAACCAAATTACATGTCCAGCAACATTTGACTTGGAAGACTTTCAAGTGTAGACAATTATTTTTGAACGAATGAGAAATTCACATGGTTTTTAAAAGCTTTTAACTTACATTTCTTCCTGGTTTCCTAAAATCGGTTGTAGAAAACAAATCAGGAAACCAGGCAGTTGTAATGGTAGAAAACATGTATCAATTCAGGCCATGTAAGCACCTCTAAGGGACATTTATTTTTACACAAATAACTTTGCCCCTATAAGTTGTACCAAAGGCATGACAAAAATAATAAGTACTTTGGAAGTATTTTCAGAGGCATTTTCATGTCATAGATCTTAAAATGATGGAAAGGGGAATTAAGAGCTTATTCCATTTGTAATTAGATCACAGAAAACAGATGGTGATGGCTTTGCAATGAGTAGGAGGATGTGATCATTAAAGTAAACAAAAGAAAAAGGAATGTTCATTTCATTTTTCATCCTAGAAATTTCTCCAAAGAAACGTCGTGCTTGATCATCTGGCTAGGAATAATATGTAAGTCCATTACAGAGGAAGTAAGCACATTCTGAATGTTCTAAGTGGACGTTGAATTTGCAGATACAGGGGTCCCCTCTTATGTGGGTAGTTAGACCCAGCACAGAGCAGATTCTGTCTCTTGGAGCCCAGATTCCTACAGCTTTGTAACAGGGCATTTCTCATAAGGCTGTTCAATTTCTCCGGAGTTGTTGCGAGATGTTTGGATCCTATGGACACACACTAAGTCCTGTTCCCAGCAGCAGAGGTAATCTCGGAGGCTGTTGCGTTTCCCACTTGAGTAGCTCCCGAATAGATGAGGAGAGTGGGGTTGACTAACATGGTCAGTGGGTAGATAAGGCTTGGTCACCAAATCACTTAGAATCTAGATGAGCACTATCCAGAAGAAATACAGTGCAAACCACATAGGTGATTTAAAATTTTCTAGTGGCCACATTTTAAAAAGTAAAAAAAGAAAGATACAACTAACTTCAATAATATATTTGATGCAGTATAGCCAAATTATTGTCATTTCTACTTATAATCAGTATAGGAATTATGATGTGATATTTAACATTTTTAAAAAATGTATTCTAAGTCTTAGAATCCAATGTATCTTTTACACCACATCTCAACACAGGTGAGCATCTTCCAAGTGCTCAGGGGCCCATCATGGCTGGTGACCACCATATTGGACCATGCCGCTCTACATCATGATCAAGGACAACAAGCTATGTCCCCAACCATGGTGGGTTAGCGAGGTAATATGTACAAAGACCCCAGGGCATGTGGTGATCCCAGTGCCTGGAAGAAACAAACTAGGTGTCCATTATAAATGCCAGAAGAATCCTACTCACCTGGTAAGCATCAGCTTAGTATTCAGAGAGGGCCTTCCCTTATTTTCATCCACCCCTAAGACAGAAAGTTGAACCACTTTACTTCCCCTGCTTCCCTTTTGTATTTATATTTTTTCCTATTTCTGATGCTACCATCATCATCATTATTATTTACAGTTTTCCCTTTTGCAAACTCTAGGGTTATTGAGGACAGGGTCAGTGCCTTATTCATGTTGATTTCCTGACACCAGAGGTGTGTTGTGCAAATATTTGTCTATTTGAATGAAAGAATGCAACCTGCAATTCTGATAAGAAACAGTGACCAGAGCACACATCCCAAGGCAGACAGAAGTGAGAAGGGAGGGAGAACAGAAGAGACTGGTGAAACGGAGGGTGGGGAGGAAGGAGAGGGGTGCAGAGAAGAGGGGAGACAGACCAGGGATGGAGTGGTAGGAAGAGTGGGAGAAATAAAGGCAGCTTTGTAGGAAGCAGCTCATTCAGGCTTAGACACCAGTTTTCCCCACCATCTTGCCAGTGGATTGTCCTTTGCAGGAGGAAGTCCAGTTTTGTAAGCCAGGGACATTTGGGAGTGGAGCAGCAGTGGAAATATTTGTGTGTGTGACTGCATGGCAGACAGTGTGTGGTTTATAAGGGAACACATGACTCTCTTGTTCTGCTGTAATTACTTGTTTGGGCAGAAAAAAAACAACTTATTTTGGTAGAAAAAAAAAATAAGTGCTGTATACACTAAGGTGTATTTTCCGGAGATCGAGTTACCATTAATACAAACCTAATCTAAATATTTTGTACTGTCTTAAATTAAGATAATTCAATTCAAAGTTTGTTTTTGGACAGAATCAATAGATTTGTGGTTTTGAGGGGGGTGTTTGTTTTGCTTTTGTTTTTTACTTTCACAGGGGAAAGTCATCTAAAAATAAGTATTTTGGAGTTATGTTTTTCTTTAAGAGTAGTATTTTTTAGAATTAGTAGTATCAAAAGGAACACATGTAAGCTTAGGAATGCCACTGAAAAAGGAATGGTACAAATTTGCCCCACAACAGCCTAGGCTTGCCGTTATTATACTACTCTTTGAGGCTAATTTCCCCACTAAAAATAAATACCTGGACAAAATCAGTATCTAGAATGCAACTGGCTTGTTTTTTTTGTTTGTTTTGTTTTGTTTTTGTTTTTGTTTTTTTTTAGATTAGCCAATAGGAGGGGCACCTGGGTAGCTCAGTTGGTTAAGCGACTGCCTTCGGCTCAGGTCATGATCCTGGAGATCCGGGATCGAGCCCCGTATTGGGCTCCCCGCTCGGCGGGAAGCCTGCTTCTCCCTCTCTCACTCCCCCTGCTTGTGTTCCCTCTCTAACTGTGTTTCTCTCTCTGTCAAATAAATAAATCAAATCTTAAAAAAAAAAAAAAAAAAAAGATTAGCCAGTAGGAACTCAAAAGAAATGGAGGAAGGAGAGAGAGAAAAATGTGAGAGAAGTTAGGAATTTCATTTCTCCTTCCATTCAGTTTAGCAGAACAGCAAAATTAACAGTGAGAGCAGTTTGTTCCTTGGTCCCCGAGAACTTACTGCTTACCCGTAGTGCAGGGACCCTGAGTACTTCACCTTTCCTGTAGAGACAGTGGAGAATTAGTTTTTTTAATAAATTTATTTGCTCTAAAGGGAAACTTCTATTCCTCTGGGCTTTTCTATTATGATGGTTTTTGCTGAAGTGTGCCCCTCACTTCTGCAGCCCCACCTTTTGCCCTGTTGGGAAGATCCAGGGAGCAGCATTCTCAAGAAAAAGATGTACTTGATCACAGCATTCAAAACTCTGTTTGTCCTAGTTTCTCTTAGACTTTGCCCTCGCACTGTAATCTTTTCAAGCTCTGAATCTTATTTTTATGAAATCAACTAACTGTCTCTACTACAATGAATGAGATCTGTGACTGTTTTTCTTTAATTAGAAAAGTACTTAAAGAAAGGGAAATTTAGCCCTCAGAAAAATAAAAAAAAATTATATAAGTAAAGTTATTTTAACTTGTTAAAAAAAATTAAGTTTTATTTAACTAATCTCTAAACCCAACATGGGCTCCAACTCACCACCCTGAGATCAACAGTCACATGCTTTTCCATCTGAGTCAACCAGGCACCCCAGTAAAGTTATTTTAACTCTAACAGAAATAAAATGCCCCTAATTAAGAAAAGAAAGGAAGAATAGTCTTACCTACTGAAAACGATTATGAGCTGTTTTCCAGTATGTACTTTACCAGAAGTAAAGGCACTATGTGCCAGGCACTATTGTTAAGTGCTTTACCAGAATTAACTACAGTTGGCCCTTGAACAATGCAAAGGTTAGCAGCACTGATCCCCCACAGTAGATTCAAAAATCCACATATTTACAGTTGACCCACCTCAAAAAATATTAACGAAAGCCTACTGTTGACCAGGAGCCTTCCAGACAACATGAGCAGTTAATTAATACATGCTTTGTATATGTATTATATGCTGTATTCTTACAATACGGTAAGCTAGAGAAAAGAAAATGTTATTGAGGAAGCAATAAGGAAGAGAAAATAGATTAACAGTACTGTATTTATCGGTACTGCAAGTTTTGTCGTCCACTTATATGATGAATTGTCTGTCAGTACCTACCTCTATATTGTCTTGATACAAAACACACCAGATGTCATACATATTACTAATATTAGACATCAAAAATGAAAAGATCATGGGAAAAAGAAATTCATATTTATTTACAGGTATAATGATTTAAGCATTGATAATGAAGAAGTAGAATTATGATTGCTTTATGGAAGACTGGTGTAATTGATATGAGAACTTTACAGTAGCCTAGCCTACATATATACTGAATTAATTGATATAAAATTTGAATGGCATACGGTACTACAGTCATTCATAATATAGCCTTGGAAATATTAACATTCAATATTTCTAAACTACATGGTCCACTTGCGATTTTTTTTTCAAATTGTTAACAGATTTCAAAAAATTTTCCAATATATTTATTAAAAAATATCACATGTAAGTACACCCACCAGTTCAGACCCGTGTTGTTAAGGGTTAACTCTATTTTGATCCTCAGCATCCCAATAAAGGAAAGCTATTACCCGCATTTTACAAATGAGGGAATCTTCAGTGCATTAGGTTACTTGCCCGAGGTCATGCTGCAGGGAGGGGAGGCAGAAGCTGCCTTTGAACCCATGCCAGTACCCCTCCTCTGCACTGCTTTTCCCTAATGAAGTATGGAAGGAGGATTTGTGAGGACTGGCTTGGTAGAGTTGCTTACTTCATGGTTCCTGATGGACCAGGCATGAAAAATGCCCCTCCCCTGCCATGCACTCAGCTTGGTGGCACTGTGTTAAGGCCACCATCATGAGGGCTAAATGGTGACAGTATGGATGGGTCATTACAACCTGATGCAATATGGAAAAAAATGAATTCAAAATGGAATTCTGCTTCCTTAAACAAGCCCCATAGCTCCTTGAAGACTGAAAGTATGTCCATTTTTTTTCTTTTCCTTTATGTTTTTCTTTAATAAACTTGAGGGCCAGATACAGTACCTTGTACACAGGCCAGTAATCAACAAATGTTTGGCAGAATGAACTAATCTATGCCTTAGTGGCATAGTTTTTAATAATTGTACCCATAAACACGATTAAAATTGGTTATACATTGAAGGTGAGTGACTAAATACCTAGATATAAATATCTATTTTCATTTACTATGCTGTTAGTTGATTTTTCAATAGTCTAGAATTATAAATAAATGATAGATACAGATATTAATTGTAATATGACTTTCATAGAAAGAGAATAAGGAATAGCACAAGACAGAGAAATAAAATTCTTTGAAAATATCCATCTGAGGTAGGAAGGTTTTTTATTTATATTATTATACTGATACTGATGGCACTTATTAGTTATATAATGGATTATTCATTAAAAGTAAAAGTTTTTTCTTTTAAATCATTTTAATTTTCAAACTAGAGAAATTTTAAAGTACATGAGTTAAAATAATGACTAGCTACTTAATTTAGCTTACTTTCTCTGTAATTACAAAGTCACTACCTTCTTATATCAGATTTATCTTTACTTCTTCATTAATTGAACTAACTATAGTAGTTTCTACACTGAGTCTTTTCAGGTCTATATACCTTCTGGAAAGTTAGGAAGTATTTTACAATATGTCACCAATGTTATTTCAAAACCCCAAATTAGTGGTAGGCTTATACATAGGAAAAGAGAGAAGCCAGTCAGGGAATTGTTTTCTATTGTATGCCTCTTGAAAGCATATCATCAAAAGTTACTGCATTTTAAACCAATGAACCACATATATGGTGGAAATCAATCTCAGCTCCTGTCTGCTATTAATGAACATGATAGTATTTAACTGCTCAAAAACTTTGGACAACCCTAAGAAAGAGTAGAAGCTTTGTCCCTGGAGTGGGAAAAATAGCCTTCTGATTTGCTCCACTTATCCTAATCATGGCTCCCTACTTTAGTTATTAGCCAAATATTATATATCTGGCGCTTAATATCTTTACCCATTTCATATTAGATCTTAGATTTCTTCATCCCATTATTGATCTAAAATGTCTTTAGCTCTCTCGGGTAAAAGAGGAACATGCCCATGTGTTGCATCAGATAATTCCTATTATTGAAAAGCTGTGTTCAATCTAAAATGACCTTTTCTTGTATTTATTTTCAGGCTAGCTTTACAGCCCACGTTAAATTGAAAAGTGAGGACTGAAAAAGTATGTCATTGAGTCGGGAATGGCATTCTCGTGGTGTTTGCTCAGGAAAGGCGGCTATCCAGACAGCAGGAAGAGTAATCTGGGCTTTTGGATGGGTATTCAGTGCTGCTGGTTGCTAAGTCAGCAGCAAAGGGAAGACGGAATGTCTTAATTTGGACCATAAGGAGTGACGCAGGAGTGATCAGGCTAAAAAACAGTTCATTTGCAAAAGGGAGCTCTGTTCATTCATAATCAGAACTCACAACATTAACGTTTTTGAAGATGTTGGACAAGAACTTTTGGGGGATGGGAGGCGTCAGCATGAACATTTGGGCTTCTCCCAAAAATAAATTTGATAATATTCAGCATTTGGTTTTGTTTTAACTTCAGTGATCCTTTAGGATTACATGTTTGTAATGACAGATTCATACTGTCTATGGGATTTGAGCAAGACTTAGAAAAAGGGCGGCTTAGTATGTTAAGCTGTGTTGAGAGTTTTCTGGAAGGGTCCACGTCACTTCACTCTGAGTAAATACGCCATGGTAAGAGATAGGCTACTTTCTTAATTGTAGCCTATTTCCCTGACTGTTACTCTTTTCTTAACCATCTATTGTTCATTCACTTACCTTTTCAAAAATGTATTTGCATTTGGAAGTTAAATTTTAAAACCTCTTTATTTAAAGTAAGAATAGTAAATAATTTCTAAATCCCCCTATGGTTAGAAAATAAATTTCTCAAATTTTGCCACAAAGTTCATGCTTGTCAGATTTATTCTGATTTAAATAATGTGCTATTCCCCTCCAAACCAAACAACATCATTTGAGAAGTGTAAGTTATGTGACGAGAATGCCTGATTTTACTAAGCCCAGCAGAATTTTAGTTAGTGAAAATAGCACCGATCAGAGCAGGGGCCTAGTGGTAGCCCAATCTTAACTTACTGTTGTGAGTGAAGACCTTCTTTATACTCCCAAACATCTGTTCTACACATTCAAGTTCAGCCTTCCTAGAAGCATGAAGCAGTTATATTGATTTTTTTTTCCCTTTCAACTTTCTCATCTTTTCCCTCTTTTCTTCCCTCGTCATCTGGGTCTCCGAAAACTTAGGACACTCCAAGGGTGAAACATGGCCACATTCCTGGGTGTTCAACCTGTATGGTCACCCCGGGCCTCACCCTCAGAAGAGCCCCACACTTGGTTGAATGCTTGGTGGTTGCCATCTTGAAATCCTAGGTAACTTTTGAATAGGGAGCCCCACAAGTTTTGAAGTGGTCCTGGTAGGAAAGAATAGGAGGAGCTAAGAAGGTCCTAAGTTCTTCAGAATTCCGTACTCCAGCATTGTGAGTTTCAGTTTCCAGGAGCTCATCACTAGCTTCTAGAGCACTGGTTCCAGAAAGATGCCAATGAATATTTACATGAGAAGTGCTGTCAATCACAGGTTCCTTGGCTCAGACAACTGATCAGAATCACTGGGGATGGGACCCAGGAATCTGCATTTTCATAGACTTCCTGAGAGTCTCAGCTCACTAAGGCTCCCAGTCTCTCATGATGCACAGCTCTGACGCAACACACATCTTTCTGTTACTCCACATTGACTGATTCAATACTAAAGGAGAGGGAACAAAAGAAAATAAATTCTATTACCTTCAGTACACTTTATGATACATTGTCTGAGCACAAAAATACTGGTTTGTACTGAAGCAAGGGCTCTCTCTGTTTGACTTGGTTGAGGACAGTGATGTCTTCATTTGGGGCTAGGCTACTTTAAAGCACTTTTTTG
>PITA01006753.1:0-97287 GCA_004023965.1 Spilogale gracilis
AGCAACTGGCCTAAGATCTCATTTATTTGGGGGACTCCATGGGGGCAGGGTGACCTTCCTAGTGCTTGTTGTTGTTTGCTTTCCTCTGCCTGTCCTGTTGGGGGGTGATATATACACTTATAAAGCAGGGCAAGAAGTCAGTTGTGTATTTGCATAAGAATTATGCAAAGTACATATTTAATGTCCTTCTCAACCTCAAGCCCACTCCCAAGAGGTAACCCTGAATGCTCTAGGTGTAATACCTGCGTTTGTACAAATTACACACACACACACACACACACAAATACACATGGCACACACACACACACACACACACACACACACACACACGGCACACACAGCACACCCTTGGGACTGCTACTAAGAAATTAGTTGTGGATACTCTTCCATAGCAAGACCTCAAATTTCTCTCATTTTCTAATAGATATGTAGTATTTCCCAGTTCCAGTATATAATGAATTTTTTGGGTATTCCCCAATTGATAGTAAGGTTTGCCCTCACCTTTTTCTGGTTCACATTCTACTGCAATAAACATACTTGTATGTTTTTCTTTAGTTTTTGCACAAACGTAGAGGATAAATTCCTAAAAGTGTGATTGCTTAGGTTTGCCAAATTACCTTCCAAAAAGGCTGCAGCAGTTTACATTTTCTCCCAATAATGCAAAGAAGTGACTGACTCCCCACACCCTCCTCAACACTGATCTTGACTTTTTTTAGAGGCTCACTGAATGGGTATTTAAAAGTGCTTTGCAAATGATTAAATGCTATGCAAATGCCCGGGATTATGACTAGTAACCTTTTCAGAGAGGCCCCACATCAAAAGTAGCTGTCCAATCCCCTCATGGGGCAGTACCCTCCAGAGGATTCTATTCTATATCCTGTCATTTTCTGGAAATAATGTTTTTGGGTTTGGATCCTAATTTCTTAGGCCTAACTGTCAGTCTTCCAGGGTGATGGGGGTGGTAAAGAATAAGTGGGAGGGACCCTCCGGAGATCATTACTCTCAGAGATTTTCTGCCCAATAATTAAATACCACAGCCACAGGCCATAGGTGCCATCCAAAATTTGCTGAGCCACCCAGAGGGGAGTACTTTGTGAGACTCTTTGCTCTGTCTTCAAAGTCTTTATTCCATCTATTTTCTCTCTTCTCATTTTTACCAGTCATTTGGGGTGCCATGAACTGGAGGTCTTCATGTTTACGAACTCACGGTTTTTAAAGAGTTTTAACCCGGTGAACTGAACCAGTATCTCCTGTTGCCTTCGGCTCAAGAAGAAAGGAAGTCTGACCACGGGCTGGTGAACTCCTAATTCTCCCTTAAACACTGGAGGACTGTCTTTCAAGTCCGTTCCTGTGTAGAGCATTATCTGCCTGCTTATTGCAGCATGCACCCCTCCTGCCTCTGCCTTCCACAAACTTCCTTTACACCTCCAGGCAATTATACGAATAGCTCAATCCTTTCCTCGGGTGCATCTTTCCCCACTCTACTCCCCCAGTTAAGAATTCCTCAGCCCGACCTGGGCCTTGTTTATCTCTATCGGGTAGTGCCTGGCAAGTTTTTTGAATGAACTTTTCCTCATTTTTGAATCCTTGCCTGGGCTGGACATAACAAAACACATAATAACACGTGACACAAACTCTAGTGCTCTCCAAACATTCCACAAGCTCCCTCATATTTCCCAGCCTCCCTTGCATTTGTGAAGGGTTCATGTGACTGACTTTGGTTCATGAGAGTGAGTGTGAGTCAAGTAATGTGTGGCATTTGCTGTCTGGGGGCAGTAAAAAGGGGACGTGAGCTCCATGTGTGTTCTCTGTCCTGCCACTATGACTGGAAGCAAAGAATTCCGAGACAGCAAAGTTTAAGCTGGAAGCAATTCAAATCTGACCACTCTGAAAAAGTAGCCATCAAGCAAAGCAGACTGGCATATATCAGACTGCAGTGAAAGTGAGCCATAAACCTTTGGGATATGAAGATTTGTTGCCACAGCAAAACTTAGCTTACCCTGATTAACACAGTATATGAGTTTCATAAGCTGAAATTGTAGGTAGGAGAGCTGCTCTTGGAATAGATCCTATCATTTGATAGTGAAACCTTTCCATAACTTGGAACAAGTTGGGATTTGTGCTGTGGATTTGATGATTGCAAATATAAGCCATTTTCTAGGAGAACACAAGCATCCCAATTATATTGATGGAGAATCCAAGGCACAGAGAAGTGAAGGGATTGGCTTCTGGAATTATGAGTGAAATTAACATGAGAACACAGACCTCAAATTCATCTAAGCTATTTCTGATCATTCTTCCTGGATGGAATTTTTCCTCCCCCAATATTTGTGTCCTCTGGGGTTAGTATTCTAGGAATAAGATTGACCTATTTAGAAATGGGACAGACTTTGCATGTCTAACACTAATTCCAGTCAAAAATATCGGTTTTGAAGCAATATGGTGGTAAAAAGGTTAATACTAAGTTTGAATTTTATTTTCAGGGAGACATCCTGAGCCCTGGGGAAAAGACTGCTGCTGCCCTGTGGCCCAGATAATGCAATATCAGGGTGAGCAAGGACATCTAAGAACATTCTGATCTCTTCCCTTGAGACCAATTAAAATCTGTAGGCATCTTTTTTGTTGACCAGACTGACTTACTAATTGAAGCAGAATTGTGATATTTTCATCAGCTTTCTCTTATCCTCTCTGCCTTGTCGGCAGAGAGAAAGTTTGATATCATAGGTCTTCAAGCATATGAGGCCCAGGGAACAGATCTTCTCTCACCTTAAACCTCTATACCACTATTATACATTGAACAAGATCCTAACAAGGATGGTGCAAGATTGGGAGTGTGGTAATATCCCCAAATCCTGAGTTAGGAGAAGATGAACACCAAGACATTACCTTCAGGATGGCTGACAAAAAATAAACCTGTCATTTAGCAGCTTCTGTTCCAATAAACCAGCTCATGACCTCAGCCTTCCTAATTATCTATCCCTCTGCTTGCCTAGGAAAGCTTCTAGTAACAAAGGACAAAATTCTGGCTAATATCCAAAAATATCTCTTTCCTAACAAGCAAGAAGGTATTTCTTCTGAATGTCCAATAGCCTAGTTAACCTTAGAGATTATTCCAAACAGCATCCAAGCATCTGAAAATAGGCTACACATTTTCAATTGTGTGAGATTTTTCTGCTTCAGTATGACCATCTCCATGTGAGTAACCTCTGTGGAATCACTTCCTTATTATCTGAATGGCCTCAGATGTTACCCATTTAGGGCAGTATTCATTACAGTATGAGGAAGCTTTGGTTGACAGGTATTGAGGGAGGGGGAAAAAAACCCTCTGTAACAAATATTTCAGCCTTGGGATCTATTTATGAGTTTTCTAAATGGATATCTGAGGCAGGGGCATGGTTAATAAAAGCTATTTTAGTCTAGATGCTGTCTCTTACCACAATGGTAGGGAGAAATAATTGTATCATACTAAAGACTGAGGGGGAGGAAAACATCTATTTTACCATTCGAGTTTCTTCCAGCTGGTTTAGAAATTAAATTGACATGAGTCAGATTAACGGGAAAAAACCAAAAGTTTTATTACACATGCTCAGAGAACATACAATGAAATTGAGACCCAAAGAAATGATCAAAACAGAGAGTTTTTATACATTTTAGAAAGAAAGAGACAATATATTTAAGAGGAATTGACAGTTTTAATCAGTAAGGAATTCTAAACAGAATTTGGGCTGAAATAGTAGCTTAGTAAGGTTTGTTTCTACAGCTTTCTCAGCTTTAAAGTTCCTATCTTTGCCAATAAGGATGTCTTTTTATTTCTTAGGACAGTGAGGGTATCTTCCATGTGGGAGATTTGTTTCCTGCTATGAGGGGGCAGAGGAGAGTCTTGGTGTTCTTGCATCATCCATTTCCCAAGTAGCTTCAGTTCAAAATAATCAATATGCCGTCCTGGTACATTTTGGGAAAGCTTGTCCTGGTCCCCTACAGGGCCATAGAGAAAGGACAGAGACAAAGAAGGGTAAGGGTACCTAAAGTTCTCATAGGGAGCAGAGTTGGAGCTACCTAGAAATGAGATCTCCTACACAGGTTCATAGACTGTCATGATGACCCCAACCCAGTTTCATAGTTCAAGAGTGTGAAATATTTTATCTGGAGTCTGTTCCTCACTCTACCACTGGATTATCAGGTGACCTTGGAATACTAAACTAGCTTCTCCAGGTCTCAGCTTAGGGAAGGATTAGAGGCAAATTGGTCATAAGTCAGTGGCAAGAGGGATATGAGTGTCAGAGAATTTCTTCTTATGGTTGGCAAAAAGATTTGGGTTCTACATCCTCTCTCTGCATAGGCTTGCTTGGGCTTCCTCATAAACATCTTGCCTTAAACATCTTTCAGGTCTTGGGGCACCTGGGTGGCTCAGTTGGTTGGGCGACTGCCTTCGGCTCAGGTCATGATCTCGGAGACCCGGCATCGAGCCCCACATCCAGCTCCCTGCTCAGCGGGAAGCCTGCTTCTCCCTCTCTCACTCCCCCTGCTTGTGTTCCCTCTCTGGCTGTGTTTCTCTCTGTCAAATAAATAAAATCTTTAAAAAAAAAAAAAAGACAACATCTTTCAGGTCTTCTGTGACAATGAATCCCTTTTGGTAATGAAGAACTGAATGTTTACCCTTGAATTTGAGAATAAGCTAAAATGTCTGCTCTCATCACTTCTATTTGACATTGTACTAGAGGTCCTAGCCAGTTTAATAAAGGGAGGAAAAATAAATAAAAACATGCAGTGAAATAAACAAGAAAAAATTCACTTGTAGTGCAGACAACCCAATACCTATACAGATAACCACAAAGAATCCAACATATATGGTCATCAATCTTCAACAAAAGTACAAGTTGACAATTTTTATAACAAATGAGGCTGGAACGCTTGAATATCTATATATGAAAATAATAAACCTTGAACTTTACCTCAATAATATATAAAACTAAACTCAAAATAGATCACAGGCCTAAATATAATGTTGAAGCTATAAAATTCTAGAGGAAATAGAGGAGAAAATTTTTGTGTACTTGCATTAGTCAATGATTTATTAAATCGGATATATAATGCATGCACTATAAAACATTGATAAATTGAACTTTGTCAAAATCAAACACTCTTGCTTTTCAAAAACACTGTTAATAAAATGAAAAGGCAACCAATAGACTGAGAAAAATATTTCTAAAACATGCATCTAATTTAAATCTGGTATCCAGATTATATAAATAACTCTTACAATTAAATAATAAAATGACAATCCAATTAAAAAGTTGTCAAAAATTTGAACAGGTACTTCACCAAAGAAGATATACTAATGCCAAAGTAATGAAAGATTCACATCGCTATTATTTATCAAGGAAATATGGATTAAATCCACAATGAGATACCACTTAATTCTCATTAGAACACCTAAAATTAAGTGTTGATGAGGATGTGGAAGAACCGGAACTCTCTCTGCTGGTGGGAATGCAATTGGCACAGCCATTTGGGGAAATAATTTGTTTCTTATAAAGTTAAATATACACATATCATATGGCCACAATTCTACTTCTAGATATTTACCTAAAGTCATGAAAACATATGTTCACAAAAATAATCTTATGTGAATGGACATAGCAGCATTATTTAAAATAACCAGAACTGTGAAGAATCCAAATATCCATCAACTAGAGAATGTTTATACAAACTGATATATCCACACAATGGCATACATCATAGCATAAGAGAATGTAACAGAATACTGAGGAATACAACAACATGGGTAGATTTTAAAGGAACTGGTGCTAAGTGAAAGAAGGTTGTCACAAAGATTACATACTACACAATTTCATTTATGAAATTCTAAACAAAAGCAAAAGCATAGTGATAAGGAAGAGGCATTTCTGTGGTTGCCAGGAATTTAGGAAATTGTATTGACTGAAGGTTCATGTGAGTTCTCTTTAGGATGGATGCTTATGGAACTTTCATAATTGTATACATTTGTTAAATCTCACCGAATCATGCACTACATTAGTAAATTGTATATAGATTATGCCTAAAAGCTGATTTTATCTATATAATGCATAATAATATATATTATTTTAAACAACCATATTTATTGTAAAAAGATTATAGACCATCTGATAGGAGATAAAAATTCTTAGCAAAAGAATTGGGATTCTAGTTTCTCCTTATATCCCTTGTGTTCTTCTTTCTAAGATGTTAAGAAGATGAAAGATACCATCTGTTTAAGGAACACCGGGACTCTTCCAAACTAAGTCCTGTATAATAGAAGCTGGCATTATAATTGCCCAGATCTACAGATGGACCTAAACCCTGGGCCCTCAGGCCAAGAATCTGGAAGCATTCCTGCCAATTCAAACAGTTTATCAAAATATTTTTCTATTGAGAAATCAAGCAGCGAATCTTTCAGGATTCTTGGCTGGCGAGGGAATCATCTTGGCTAAAGCACTCCCATGTTTCTCCTAAAGCAAAAGCCCATGGTCTTACTAACAACTATGATGCAACAAAACTTGTATTGCAGGGTAGAAGGGCAAGGGAAGGGGGTGCCTTCTTCTGCCATGGATATGTTTACTTTGCATTTGTTGAATCAAATAATTATTGAGAAAATAGTACACACCTAATACTATGGAAGTCACCACGGAGAGAGAGAAGGGAATGGACACTTGTTGGTCTGTAGGACCTGTGACAGCTTCAAAGTGTGTACATTTATACCCTTTAATTCTTACAAATTGATAACTTCCAATACATATATCAGAAAGTAAGAAAGAATTTTAAAAAATGAGTTAAGTATACAACTCAAGAAGTTAGAAAGAGAATAAACAAAATACCCCCAAATGAAACAAAGGGAATAATTTTTAAAGATAAAAGCAGAAATTAACAAGTTGGTGGGGGGGGAACAAAGCAGAAAAATAGTAGGACCAATGAACAGATTCAAAAGTTGGATCCTACAAAAACAGCAACAACAACAAAAAAAACAATAAGCCAAAAAGCAAGAGCAAAAACTAAATCGATATTACTAGATAACCTAATCAAGAAAAAAGTTGGAGAGCTTACAAAAACAAAAAAATTAGTCTGTGGGAAACAATTACAGGAACTGAAGAAAACAAAATAATCACAAAGGACTCTTTTGCTCAGTTCCACATAAATAAATTCAAATTTGAAAACTTCTAAAGTCATCAGGGGTGCCTGGGTGGCTCAGTTGGTTAATGCGACTGCCTTCTGCTCAGGTCATGATCCTGGAGACCTGGGATCGAGTCCCGCATCGGGCTCCCTGCTCGAAGCCTGCCTCTTCCTCTCTCATTCCCCCTGCTTGTGTTCCCTATCTGGCTGTGTTTCTCTCTGTCAAATAAATAAAATCTTTAAAAAAAAAAACCTTCTAAAGTCATCATAAAAAGTGAACACAAAAACCAACAGTACACCAAAATATACAACATTTATTAGACACTTATTCATTTAGATATTAGCAACAACAAAACCATATTAGTGGGACATTAAGAATCATACATACACCATAAGCAAGTGGGATAGACTCTAGGAAGTGAAACTATTCTGGGACAGTTTGATATTGGGAAATACTTAAAGAAAATTTATCTTAATCATACTGTGAAAGAAAAAAATCAAATGATTATCTCAGATGTTGAAAAGATATTGGACTTTACTGAAATAATTGAGTTGATAAAAGGTACTCATAAGGTAAAACTAGAAAAAGACATGCTATACATACACATGTGTAGGTACGGGAGAAAAAACTACACGTATGTGGACTGGGATTTACATCCCTGGCTGCCCTTGGTTCTCAAGCTTTCAGACATAGACTGAATTTCACCGCTGGCTTCCCTTGGTCTCCAGCTTGCAGATTCCATAATTGCATAAGCCAATTCCTCATAATACATCTTTTAGAAACAGAACCATCTACCGGTAAGATGAGATGAGATTCTATAGAGAATGCTAGCCAATATAGATTTACAAAATAAGCCCAATAGCCAGCAGCACACTTAATAGGAAAACAGCACACAGATTCCTCCTGATGCCAGGGATAAAAGAGAATCCACTTCACCCCTACTGTTTAACATCATAATAAATTACTACTCAATGAAAGCAGACAAGAGAAGGGCAAAAAAAAAAAAAAAAAAGGTAAAGGAAAATTATCAGTATTTGCATCTATCATTGTGCATCTAGAAAATCCAAGAGAATTATATATATGAGACAATTCAGTGAGGTTATGGAGGACAAAACTAATATGCAGAAATCCATGACTTACACACAGGCAAGCACCAACAAATTTTAGGGAAGAGATTGGAAGGTCTCATTTACACTAGCAATAAAATGTGTAAGATATCTAGAAATAAGTATCATAAGAAATGAGCAAAGACTATAGTATATATAAAGCACTTTTTAAAAAACCTCTACTGACCCAAAACTAAAACAAGTGAATATGCAAACTGTTTTTAGGAAACCACAAAAACATATCATCAAAAATATGTCAATTTCCCTATGTCTATGTAAAGTTGGGATGTAACTGTTCCTAGGTGGGTGAAACTTTGGGGAAACTCATTCACACACTCCTACATTGCTGGCAGGAGTTTGCTTAGTATCTCTCATCTTATAGAAGGCAATTTGGCTAATGGCACTTATCAAATTGGAAGCAAACATGTGCTTTGGATGCTGAGACCTGTCCAATTCATGTTACAGATATACTCATGCAGAATAACGTAGGTGCAAAGCCATTCATTCCATCATTCGTTTGTAATAATAGCAAAAGATGGGAAATAGCCTACCTGTCCATCAGGAGGAGGCATTCACACAATGGAATAGAATGCAGGTGTAAAATCCAGTAAGAAAAGAAAAGAAAAATGTAAGAAAGCTCTAAGTATGCAGGATAGGAATATCATCAAGGCTAGTATTAAGAAAGAAAATAAAGACACAAAATAACATGCAGAATAAGTTACTATTCATGTAAAAGTGTGTGGGTCTGAGGAATTAAATACTGATATTTCACTGGATATACAGAGAAGATCCCTGGGCAAATGCACAAAAAGAAATTAGTAATAGTGGTGCCGTTCTGAGGACCAGAGTTGATACTGGGAAGGCTAGGAAATAGGAGTGAAAGGGAAAATGTTAAGAATATACATTTTGATCATTTGAATGTTTGATCCATAGAAGACCATTAAAATTCAAAATGCCCAAATCAAATTTTTAATCAAGATTGATGAAATAAAATAAGATAAAATAAAAGTTAAAGTTTTTAAGCATTTTATTTATTTGAGATAGAGAGCATGAGTGGGTGTGGGGGAAGAAGAAGGAAAGAGACAAGCAGACTCTCGGTGGGGGCATGGAGGATGGAGCCCAACAGGAGGCTCTACGTGGGGCTAAACGTGGAGCTCAATCTCAGGACCCCAAGATCATGACCTGAGCCAAAGTAAGATGCTCCAGCCACCCAGATACCCCAAAAGTTAAAATTTTTAAAAAATTCAAATGGGAGAAAATCTGATTAATAAAATATCAACAATTAATTACTAAGTGCTTAATATGTACTGTGCCCCATCTTAGGCATTTCACATGTAAGTATGAGATGGGTACTCTTATTATCCTCATTCACAGAAGTGCTATTAATATCCTTATTTACAGATGTGGAAGCTGATGTAGACAGATACACTACGTGTCCAAAGTCACACCCAGGCAGTTTCAACTGCTTGGCTAAGCCACTTCCCGATATATGCCCCGATGGCACACCGTGAAACATTCACACCACCACCACACCAGAATACCCAAGGCTCAATACCTCAGTGATTACTAGCTGATAACTTTGAAAAAGTCACTTGGCATATTCATTTTCAATTCTCTCCTTTGTAAAATGGTAATGATGATACCTGCCCTATCTCTAAAGTGTGCCATGAGCTCGTATGCGTTTTCATGCAATGGGAAAGCAGATGGAAAGATTCATAATTTAAATATATGCTACAGGATACAGATCAGAAAAGTTGCAAGAATCCATCTTTCTGACAAGAGAGGGGAAAAAAAAAAAACAGTTGAGAAGCAATCCTGCTTTCCCACTGATTTCCTGTGTAACTCTTGAGGAGAACTTGTACTGGGAGACATTCTAGACCCTGGCTGTAATGAAATGACATTTAAGGAAAGAAATGATGTACACTGCCAAGAAAAAAATGGGAACTTTCTAAGAAAATATCAACAGTCACATCCAAAATAGTAACAACTTTAAAAATAGTGTGACACGGGAGGGGCCAGAACCCAGCTCCTAGGGACCGCAGAATAGCTGGGAGCAGAGACTAGCCCAGGCTGCAGGGTGACAAGGGCACTTTCTGGTAATCCTTCTAAAATGCATCGCCTTAGGCTTTCATGAGATGGGAGCTCCGTGACTCTGGGAGGTGGGAGGCACAGTACGGGAAAACTTTCCTTGGGGATCTAGCACAGTGATTTCACACCGATGTTTATCTTTACAACATTACAGGGGCGCCTGGGTGGCTCAGTCGGTTAAGCATCTGCCTTTGGCTAAGGTCCTGAGATCAAGGTCCTGGAATAAAGCCTTGCGTCAGGCTCCCCGCTCTGCAGGGAGTCTGCATCTCCCTCGACTTCTGCCGTCCCCCTTTCTTATGTTCTCTTTCTCTCTCAAATAACTAAATAAAATCTTTTAAGAAATTGTTTTCAAGTGCCTTTAACACCATGTGCAGGTACCCGTGTGGCATAATGCTCACACCAGAAGTCTGGGGCGGGTAGCTGGAGGCAAGGAGACCTCAGATTTACCCAATATTTCCCGCTCTGTCACATTCACCGTGAGCTCAGTGGTGGTTACTCTACCCAGAGATCACCAAGACAACTCCCTCAGGGTCCATGATACCCCCTCAGAATACTCATGCTAGGGCTACCATCCACAAAACCCCCTCCCTCACCTCCCACCAGGTAATAATGCTAATCACAGTTGGCTTTGATGATCTTAATGCTTCAGGAGAAAGAATGGGGGGTTTACTTCATTTACATCACATGCACACATAGTCCCAACACAAAAGCCAAACAAGCATTGATTTAAATATATTTACCAGTCATTAATTAGATTTGAGATATAGAAGTATTGATACTCTTTTACCATCATGTAAGGAATCTGGAGTTTTCCCCTCTGATCCTCACAACAATGGTGTGGGGGACACCAGCTATGTCCATCTGAAGATGAGAAAACAGAAGGCTGGAGAGGTCCATGATGTCCCCCACAACAGAGGAGGAATTAGAGACAGAGCCCCCAGACAGTGTTTAGGTTAGGAATCCTGCTATCGCCCTCTTCTGTGTCCACGGAGGTCTTTTAGTTCTCAAGGTTCTGGAACTTGCTAGGTTTGTCAACTTGGACTCAAAGGGGTCCTTATGGTGTGACAGCCTTAAAGTACAAGAGCACCCTTCTCCCTTCACCGACAGGTAGCTCCCTTAGGGTGAGACAGACACACAACTGGGAATGGGTACATGATCCATTTCTTGGTGTGTTAAAGTGGCAGAAGATTATCTGATTATCAAACTTTCCAAGTTTGGAAATTCACAGGGCTATAGTTCAGGTCTCCCTTCTCTCTCCTGATTATTGACATCGTATTACTCTCTGATATAAAACTGGAGGCAAATTAAAATGCAAATGACTTTGCAGCCCCGAATTCCTCCTTTGTACTGGAATCTGGATGTTGCCTACTTTTATTTAATAGTCATTGATTCAAAAGCCTGACTATAAGCCACAGTAACCATATATCAAATCAAACTGGTCAAGGGAATCAATGCAGAGAATGGCAGCACCATGGCAGAGAAGATTGCATGTCTGCTCCCGCCTGCTTTGCCTGCCACTGAAAACCCTGCTCCTCAACAGACCATGTTTCATCACATGAAGATGCAGATGGCCCCACCACCACCACCACACACACGCACAACCACACCCACCAGCTCATGAGCAATCTGGAGCCAGTTATTTAACAAATATTTGCAGAGGACTTTCTAGATGCAAGGCTTTATTCTAAATATTGGGAACACAGCAAGTGACAGCACAAACAAAAACCCTTGCCTTCTTGGTGTTTACATTCTAATGGGGGATTTAGAAATAAGCAAGATTTAAGTACTAAATATTTAAATAGATTCACCTGCTGTCATTCTCCCAAATCACACCTTCTAGGTCTCTAGTGTCTAGAGCTATATTTCTCCCTTGGTCTTGGTTTCTAGCACTTAGCTCAATTAAATCACCTTGTATACCACTCATCTCCAAACATTGAGTCATCCCTAATTTGATCATCTCCTGAGAACTGGGACTCTCCCCTGAATCCCATAACGTGGAACCCCCACTTCACGTGCATTCTGAGACATCTCGGTAATTGTGCTTAGATACCCCATTGCCTTTCCTCATTAGCTGGATTGCAAGGGAAGATGGCTCCATTGTGCCCAGGATGCTGACTGTCCATGTAGTTGCTGCTGGATGCTCCATTCCAACTTTGGTCAGACCCTCAGTCTTGTCAGGTCTTAGGTCTTTGGAGAGGGAGCATCTTTATTACAAGGGTTGTTTGGTAATTCATAAACCAGGGGAAGGACCTAGCAATTCCATGCTGGAATCTATGTTTCCACTCTGAAATCTACTACCTAAGTTGGGTGGGGTTGGTAACCCAACATCACCTTTGGTTTCCTTTGAGGTCAGAGCTCACCTTCTGTTCTCTTCACCTCCGTCTCTCTGGAACACCACTCTGCAGTCATTCATGTTCTCTCTCTGAATTTCCAGGCTTTCAGTGTCCCTGCTCTGCCCACTCTGAGATTACTCTTTCTCCACAATCCAGCCCTTCCCAGCCAGTACCCTGCGATCCCAGGCACGGCATAAGGCACGTGCTCCAGTTTTCCCTACGCACAAGGAAGAAAGTAGAGGCTTGAAGAGGCAGAGGAGCATTCTACTGGTTATGGAATGGATTGGAGATGGGAAAGAACCCAAATTCGTGTCTCCAGTCCCAGCTCTTTCCTCTGTTGTGGTCCTCATTCCTAAGGACAGGTAGGAACTTACTGGTGACCTAACCTTATTTGGAGCAAAAGTGTCGAATCTTCTTCTTTCCTTAATCTTTCCCTCTTTATCTGCTATAACTAGGACGTCCTCTCTCTCCCTCTCTCTCTTTCACACACACACACACACACACACACACACACACACACACACACACAGAATGATGGGGAGGTAGGGGGGTTAAGATAAGGAAATTAATGCATCGCGATCTCCATGTCCCGTGAGGCTGCTGGGGAGGGGCAGCTACAGATGCGCTTTTGCTGGCCAGAAAGATATTTGACTTTTTGGGCCCCTCTCCAAAACTTGGGTGTGAACACTCATTTAGATAATGTCTACAAGGATTGCCGAGCTCTTCAAAGGTCAACCTTACACGGCTCTGTATGACTCTAACAAAGAGACCAGAAACAGCTTATACCTTGACAGCCAAGAAATTTTTCATCTTGGCCAGTAGTCAGAAAGGGAGGAGAGTGGGAATCAAAAATTGTCCTGATGTCCACCTTGCTCTGGAGTATGCCTACTGATGTTAAATGAGTCAAACTGGTTTCAACAGCAGCTCGTGTATTACATTTGTGAAAGCTACTGCATCCGTGGAGGTTTGCAGGCATCAAAAAGCAGGCTGCAATGAGCTGTCCTGAACCCAACCAAATTACTGATTGCTGAATTTTCAAGAACAATTCACCTTTGGAGTGTAAGGCTCCTATGCAACAGCTGGAGGAAAGAACCCCAAAAAAACCAGAACCCACCTAAAAAAAAAATCTCCTGCAAAAGGACAGCCTAATAAAATGTATGTGTTCAATTGATCCTGGGGAGATATTATTTTGCTCTGGTAAATTACATTTATATCTAAACATCATATTTTCAAACAGAATCATGTTCTCACCCCAGCATCACTGGGGAAGGCAGACAGTGTCCTGAATGTTCAACAATATACCATATAGACTCCTTTTATTAAACTCTCATTTCACTGGGATAGCTCCTTTGAGAGAGATGTGCAGAACAACGCTAGGAAATCAGTGAACCAACACCACATAATTATATCACGCATATTAACTATTCCTGCTTACGCATTCACTACGCACTTGGTCTGTGCTTAATGCTGCACCAGGAAACCAAGGACGTCAGTAGCTCAGCAGCTTGAGTCTGGGGTTTTCTTCCCACCTCCCCCCACCCCCGCCCCGCTGTTTCCTCCTTTCCTGCTTTTTTAAATCAGAGAGAGAGCAAATCAAAGTTCTTCAGTCCTCATCACCTGCCTGCAATGCTGCCACTTCAAAAGTGCATTATTTGGCACTTTTCCTCCACAGAGCCCTGCATGATCAATGCGAAATAATCACTAAGTCACCAGCCCAGACTTTGCTCATTACCTTGCATCTTCCCCACTGCCAATCCCAATACCAGGAATGTCCGAGATGCTGGACTCCTTTGGCATCTGTTCACTCTGGAAATAGGAAGACAGGACCAGATCAAAAATCAGATAACTTTAGGATTTCTTATTACAAGTTTAAAGGGGAAACCATTACCTATTATGGTTGGACAACCACACAGTGTTTATTTTAAAGATGGTGGCTGTAGAGACGAGAAACATCTGAGTACATAATTTTATACAATTATGGTGAAATTTAGGATAAACCAAAAATGTTGATCCCGAATTCTTGTAGCTGATAAGATGTTCATGCTTTCATTCATTTAAATACATTTAAGGTACAGCTACTTTGTCCTATGACCCATGGACATTGGGCCTCCATGCCAGGTACATTGGAGATTGGACTTCGAAAGAGAGCCTGTTCATAAGAGGCTGGTAGTCAACGACCAGGCAGAAGAGATGTGTATGGTTGACTCTACGAGCAGATAGTCCCCAGTGGGTTCCCAGAGCACTGTGGAAGTTCAAGAAAGGGAGAGGTTTCCTTGGCTCGGTGGTCCAAGGAAGCCTTGAAGAAAATGGGATCTGATGTGGCCCCTGACACCTTAGTAGAAATGCACACGTGGAAGATGCAAGGAAGAAGAAAAGAAAATCCAGGCAGAAGGAGCCACAGGTGCAAAGACTGACCTGAGGAGCTAGCACGACTCCGGGGATGGAACCGTGCCTGAAGTGAAGTAGCAAACATTCGAACATTGGGTATCAGGAGGTTTCAAAGTGCCTGACAATATCAAAAACAGAAAAGCAAAACCTAGGGGCAGTCCTTATCCAGAAGTTGTTCTGCTTTGTGTCCTGTGAGCCTGTTACCCTGCCTGGAGGTGGGCCCTTTGCTGGGATTGCATCTCCTGTCTGCATCCCTATGACTGACCGCTCTCCATCACCCCAGGCCCTCAGCTTGTGGCTAAGGAGCTTTGTCGGGGCTGGAGTAGCTCACCATCCCTGAAAGAGTTAATTTACCCCTCAGTCAGCCTCTCCTCACCTGTTTCAGTGTTTCTGTGTCCCAAACCTAAATTCTCACAGTGCAGATCTGTGGGGCTGCCCTGAGTCAGGAGGACATTCCTGGTTTCATCTTGAGTGACTGGAGAGGATCGCAACCCTCAAACAAATACAACAGCCTGGGCCCACCCCTTCACCTACTGCCAACAGTACAGGTAATTCCCAGGAGGAAGTGAACCATCACCTATCTGTACTTCAAATAAGTATGTTTCTCCCATGTCACCAATGTCTACCCACATTTAAGACAATAGGGAAATGTACAATGCACTTTAGAAATTATGCCAGAAGTGGTAAAAAAAAAAAAAAAAAACTGTAGAAATGTTAGCATTTGCAGAGAGCACCTGCAGTTCTCTGGAAGATTCCTACAAAGGAACCAGGTCCTAAGGCTGCACTGCTAATGAATGAGATGTTTTCACTCTCTCGGTCTGACACCTCCTGTCTCTGATTCATCAAACAATAATACACCTCATTTCTCTGCACCCTTGAATCTCTAGCAGTCTGTTAACTAGGAAAACACAATCTTATATGCATTCAAACCATTTGTAGTATGTAGAACATATTTGATGCACTCACTTCCGTAAATTCATCAGGATTCCTACAAATATATTCACTGGCCAAGGGCAGAGATTTTGTTTTTTTGTTTTTTAATTTGTTAGAGAAAGTACAAGAGAGCACACACAGAGAGAGAAGCAGGCTCCCCGCTTAGCAAGGACCCCAACACAGGACTCGATCCCAGGACCCTGAAATCATGACGTGAGCCGAGGGCAGACAATTAGCCAACTGAGCAACTCAGGTGTCCTTTGAGTTTTAGTTTTATAGGGTACATGGTCTGATGAATAGGATCAGTAGAGATGGGAATTTTACCAGGTAATGGTTTAAAGACCTGCAAGTAGGTGTTTTTAAAAATGGTACCATAGTGTTCTCTACTCATACACATAGTGTCTGATTATTTTAATGTGTTAATATTGATTATCAGCTCCCTTCCCGGGCAAGGACACATGGCTCCAGATTACTGCTGCTTTTGGCTTGCTAATCTTTTACTACAATGAGCTTGCCCCAGTGGTTAATTGATTAACAAGATATATTGAGTATTATATGTGTGTTTTACACACTATCTCACACACACACACACACACACACACACACACACACACAAATCCACACCCCAAATGGCTAAGATTCAAACTTTTCATCCCCAATGAAATATATGCCCAATTTTTTAAAAAGATTTTATTTATTTATTTGGGCAAAGGAGAGAGGCAGAGGGAGGAGAAGCAGACTCCCTGCTGAACAGCGAGCCTGATATGGGGCTCAATCCCAGGACCCTGAGATCATGACCCGAACCAAAGGCAGACGTTTAACCAACTTAGCCCCTCAGGTGCCCCTATGCCCAATTTTTATAGCTGTAACTTCACCACTGTAGCCACAACTTAGACATGATTCACACATGCTCAACAAGAATTTGGTGTGCCATTAGCCTGGCCTCCATGATTCTTGAGATATAGTACAGTCTTCAGAAAAGGTTTTACTAAAGGTCCAGAAATAAAGAAACGAACATAACCGGGCAAACTGAGGTTCACCAGTATTTGCACATCCTTCTCTGCCCAGAGCCAAGAGGCCCAGCTCCTGGGAAAACTTATCCTCCTTGTGGACTTCCCAATCAATCCACACATAAGAAATTTGTCCAGTGATCCATGCTAGGCTTGCTCCCCCAGCCACCAGGAATGCTCCCCTCTCTTTCCCTCCCCTGAGTAACTCTGGGCTCATCTTGGCCTCATCTTAAGTGGCCATTCTTCTAGGACCCTGCCCTGATGAGCCTCCCACAACACAGACAACAATGGCATTTTTCTATTTACCGCTCAGTGTGTCCTTTGATTTCACATTTCACAGGTATGTTTTTATTTTTCCTATTTAAAAAACCATTTGCTACCCAAAAGAATGGAAAGCAGAGTCTCAAAGAAATACTGCACACCCATGTTCACAGTATTATTCATGATAGCCAAAAGGCACAAGCAACCTACGTGTCCCTCAGCAGGTGAATAGAGAAAACATGGTCTTCACATCCAATGGAATATTATTCAGCCTTAAAAAAGGAAGGAGCTTTGGACACATGGTATGATACAGTTGAAGCTTGAGGACTTCATCTGAAGTGAAATGAGCCTGTCACAAGAAGATACACCATGACTGTACTTACATGAGATGCACATGGCAGTCAAATTTAGAGAGACAGAAAGTAGAATGGTGGCCCTTAGGGACTAGAGAGAAGGGAGGGTTGAGGAATTATTGCTTAACGGATACAGAGTGTCAGTCTGGGAAGATAAAAAAGTTCTGGGATGGACGATGGTGACAAGAGCCCAATGGGAATGGACCTCTCACCACTGCAGTATACACCTAATAATGAGCACAACAGTAACTTTAACATTTTGTGTATTTCACCACAACTAGTTGATTAATCAATTAATTTAAAAGACTATTAATTTAATACTTATCTCACCCTCTAGACAATAATCTCTCTGAGGACAGGGAGTATGTCTGCTTTTTCACTATTGTATTCCTGCGCCTAATCCATACATATATTTTGGGAATTAGATAAATGAGTGAATGATTGGGCTAGGTCCTCCCACCTTTGCAAGGGTGCCAAATGTATCTGTGTCTCAAAATTCACACCCCCTATTGGGACTACCAACCCCACATGGGAAAAATGCCCACTTCACTCCATCATGCAAATTCCCATTTCTTGCCTCAATCTCTGCCCCCACTCAGGATGTATACTGATGCACATACCCTCCTTTCCTGACCCATCCAGAGAATCTGCTGGAAGTGAAGCCTCATCCTCTGGACCCAGAAGGACATTCTTCTCAGAATACGGTATCAAAACATTAGTACATGTCCCCAAATCTTAGTCATTTGTTTGAAAATAACCCTACAGTTAGGATAAAAAGTTCTCCTAGACTAGTTGTGTTGAACTTGCCTATACTAGCGAGTGGTGAATGGAGTCGAGACAAGTCATTTCTAGAATCTGATCAATATTTCCTTATTTATCGGTCATTGTTCTTGCCAAAACCCAGGACTCCTTAAGAACATGTCACTGATGGTAGCACAGGGAACTCTACACTCACACAAAGCCAAAAACATTTATGTCCATTTCCTCTCCTCTAAAAAATTCTAGAGCCTTAAAAGAAAAAGTGAATATAGCTCTGACCCAGCCATATATAACAATTTACATGACCAAGCAAGGCACCTGATTTTTTTTACACTGTTTCATTTGGGTTAGTGACACTTTGAACTTTGACATGACACTTGCTTAAAAACTGGTCATCAGATGACATAGTTTAGGACAAAAGGATAGTCTTTCCAAAGGAAATACTGTTATTTCCAATTTTAATTGGGTATACAATAGATACCAAGTTTAAATGGTAGGCTGTATAGTTTTTACCCATCATGGTTGCAAAATTCTTTTGGTTTGACTTTTAACCGGCAGGACACTCATTCTTTATACATACACCAGGTGAGGGAAAATGTTCACTTTCTACCACATCTGTACTCTTTTAAATATCTATTCAGTTCTTTTAGAAAGTATCAGCTCTATATCAGTTTCTTTATTAAAGGTATTATATATTTATTAAAGGTATTTCTTTAATCTCTCTCTCCAATATTTGGTAATACCTCTTTCAAACCTGAATTTATATAGTGAAAGGAAACAGCAACAGAGAACAGGAAATTGTCAACCTCGTCTTAGAGCTTATCATAAAATTTTGAAAGCACATATCTTGAATCTCTAGAAGTTTTTTTTACTTCCTCTTCCAAAGGAAATACACTCACTGTCTTATTGTAAACATAAAACCAGAGGAGACAAATCCATCTCTGGGAGATCTATCCAGCTCTCCCACACACTGATTTCCCTCTGAATCAGACTCTGAAACCACCTCCAACAGGAGTGACCTAAGCAAACCCCGCCCATCTGTCATCCTCACGTCCCACGGTGACAATGAGATGACTATGACGGTGACTGTACAAATTTTATCTCATGCAAACTAAAGCCCTCAACATTAGAAGCCACTAAAATATAAAACTAAATGCTCTTTCGCTTTTGAAAAAAAACTCCAGGTAAAGGGCATTACCTGCTCCTCCCCCCTCCCCTCCACCTGATGATGCTTCTTATTGCTTTTTCCGGACCCAGCGGGGAACTCATAGAGGGGGTGTGGCCAGCACACGTGTGCCAATCAGGGACTTCAGTGAAAAACAATATAAACGGGGATTGGTACTATCCATAGTTTCAGGGATCCACTAGGGGTCTTGGTATAACCCTCATGGATGCGGGGGGCTGCTATAGGTAATATATTTCTGCTTCAATTCATTAATCTATAAACGGGATGATTGTTGTGTCCCCCTCAGACAATTGTGACAACAAAACGAATAGCACTTGTAAAATGCTCACCATATTACCTACACACACTAAGCAATAAATGCTAGTTCATTATTATGATAGTTCAATAAAGGCACTGACAATAAATGTTAGCTCATACCATTGTCTACTTCTTCCTATAATTAATTTCTAGCTTCCAAGCTTTTCAAGGACCTTGGCTCTGACCTAATCCTATAAATTACACCTCACCACCTCCTCCTGTCCTCAGTTACCACTGAAAAATAAAATACACCCTCCCTGTATTCAGCTAGTTCATTTGGAGATCTATGAAAATTTGAGAGGAGAAAGCGAAGTGAGGAGTACCTCAAGAATGGGAAGGACATTCTCTCACTGGTTTACTCTGTCTCCGGGGGAAAAAAATTCACCTGAAATGTTTGCTCCGAAAGTTGAGGTAGAAAAGAGACTCTCCTCTAATACTTGAGTATTTTATTTTACCTAGTATTAAGACTCCTTAAACTGGCTTTTTTTCAATGTAGATAGTGATGAATGTGTATGTATGACCCTAAGACCACTAGTGACCGATAAACTGATCCACTGATAGTTTATCCAAAGAGTTCTCTCAAGGAGCGGAAGACTCTGGGCAGTTTCCTTCTTCCTAACACAACTCTGTCTTGCTTGGTTTCATTTGGTATGGGGCACACAAAGGAAGAGAAGCAGAACTGGCACTTCTCAAAGCTTACCTCTGTCCTTGAACCTCTGAGGAATTGGAAGGTAAATGTCCATTAGCTTCACCAGATCCGAGCTATGTTCAAATCACCATGGACTGTTTAAATTGTGATGAAGCTCCAAATAAGGTGAAGAGAATGGTACTGAAAATATATTTGGCAAGAGGAAGTTCCATTTTACTTTATCATCCTTTTCCAAAAAAAGCTTTAGGAATGGGATGTGGAATGAAAAGTATAAGGGCACACAAATCACATGTGATTTTCCCAGCACACCAACCCCTGCAAGTGGAGTATTGTGAGGAGGGCTGAAGTGGCAAATGGCCCAGCTGTAGCCATTTGTCCCACGAAGCAAGCTGGCAAGTCCCGTCTGCAGTCTTCCATGTCAACACTCATCTCCTCTCAGTAACTGTTCCAGCGTGCTACGTGTGAGGCAAGGTTCACACAGGGACGTTCACACAACACTCACACAGGGACGCTGTTCTGCTGTGAGGTGTCTCCTTCCACGGTCCTAGAAGTTGTGTCTGGGGTTTAGGGTGCAGCTGGCAACTAGCCATCCCCCTCTCTGCTCAAGAACTGGAGCACAGGTTTGGAATGGAGCTGGGAATGATGACAAGTGGAGAGCATGTCCCGTTGTCCTGTCTTTCTGAGATCTTTGCTAAGAAATAGGAAGTCCACGGATATAAGCCTGCAGTAACAGACTGACAGGGAAGAAAAGTATGGAATGGATTGCGGGGTGGAGGGGGTGGTTCCCTAGTCTGTGAACCACTAGCGGGTAGATTTCTGAAGAGCACTCACTCATTTCCTTGAAGTCTCTGCTCATCAGCCACTCAGTATCCATACTGTCATTCTCATCACCACCTGACATAGGCATGTAGTCACTTGCTTATCTGGATACCTGGTAGTCCCCCACATAGAACCAAGGATGCTCTGTTCACTGCTTTATCATAACACCTAAGAAATGCCTGAATTGTAGCAGGTGCTCGGTAGATAACTACTGAGTGTATGGGTCAGTCTGTTGCCTCTGTTAGATAGTCTGAGTACTAGATTCCTGGAAACAGAAAGGGATGCAATCCTGACTTCAAAAGAGTCCAATCTCATTTCCACAAATGAAGAAACTGAGGTTCAGATTTGGTTTCCTCCAAATCTCACCAAGCCCAGAAGAGCAAACTGAGGCTCAGTGGACCACTGCCCAGACCTTCCTTTGTGAACATAAACAATTTGGCTGAAAACAATGACATAGGACAGGGTGATGAAGAGAAACTGTACAGGACTTTCCCAGACAATCGTGGGACATTGCCCAAGCATAAAGGGGAGCACTGATCTGGGAAAAACAGGAAAAATGAAGACAAACAGCAGCCACAGTACCCACGTCAGACAGGCTGCACACCCAGGGGTGGCCGTGCAGTACAGCAGATGGCCACACTGAGATGGAACGGCCACCTGCAAGGGTGGGCCCCCCGATGAGGATCATCTCAGTAAGTGCAGTGTGGGAACACAAGGAGGAGGAACTAAACTTGAATTTAGGTACTGTGCTTTCCAACTCAAAAATGAGCCACCGCCAAGTGGTCTCAAGTTGGTTCACGATTGCCTAAGGACATAGAATGGAGACCGTGTCTAAGCCTTCAGCAACCACAGAACTGTCTACACTGGCACATAAGATATTGTGCTTTCTTTGTAAGCAGGAGTATTACACTCTCAATTCACTCAGTTCAGAACTAAGTAGGTCCACACAATTCTGGGGCTCAGTCAGTGGGACCATTTATCACACAAAATAGTGTCCTCCAAGTCAGCACTTGTAAGCAATTACAGCAATATTTTGGCTTCCAATGAATCACTTATTTATTTTACATTTTCAGCATAAAGATCTGAAAAACATAATAAACTTCATTTGGGAAGTATTTTTTAAAAGTCAAGGAGGTATCATGATGTTTCACAGGCAATTGGCTAAACTGTCTAAAGATGCTCATATTAATTTGGGTAGAGATGAAGACATGAAAGTCACCCATGTTGTGTGGATGGTGTTTGAAGACAGTCCTGCAGAAATCTTTTAAGAGAACGGGGGGAGCTGAGAACTGAACTGTGAAAAACACCAACATTTGAGAGATGAACAAAGAAAAGAAAACCAAGGAATCGCCTGAAGAAAGCAAAATCATAATGTTTCTATGGATGAAGATGGAAAGAATGTTTTAAGAAGAGAATGGCCAACAGTGTGGCTCCTGTTTACAAAGGTGTTCATTCAACAAATATTTATTAACTGCTATGTGCAGAAAGACCCCATTCTAAGCACCAGGAATTCAACCGAGAATAAGACAGAGAAAGTTCTTCCTCCTGTGGAGTCTGTAACCTACTGCAAAATCATACAGATCAAGTCAGATAAGGAAGGAATGAAAATTGTCATCAAGTGTAGCCATTGGGTAGGTGGTCGCGGGAAAATTTCTGGGAAGGCCTGGAGGAATGGAAGCAGACAACGGGGTTTGGGAATATACAGGAACTGGGACAGCTAGAAGACAGGACTGTTCCTGCTGGTTATTAAGACTATTTAGGGTGGGGATGGGGGATGAAAGATCCAGCAGCAAGAGGAACAAAAGACCCAGGAAAGAAGATAAAAACACAGAGAACAAATTTATAAACACATGTGTGGGTAAATGTAGCATGTTGTGCAAATTCTACTCCAAGAACAGGAAAGAGACTGAATTTGGCAAACATTCCCTGGTGCCTTACCACGGGTCGAGCACCTGCTAGATTCAGGAGGATAGTCCTTGTTCTAAGGACCTCCCAGTCCAATACAACAACTGAACGACAGTAAGTAAAATGATCGATATTAGTGTATGAGTGAGACACTGTTCTCAGCACTTACAGGGCATATCACACATAATCTTCCTAGCAAACCACGCAGAAAGGATGATTATTGTCCCCACCTTGACAAATGATGCCACTGAGGGACAGAACGGTGAAGTACCCGGCCCTAGAGACAGCTCGGTGAATAATGGAGTCAGCAATCGAACAAGAAGAGTCTGAGCCCAGAGCCCTGGCTCTTAACAACAGAAGTTAATCTTACTTGCTTTTGTTTGTCCCCATGCAACACTTCTCCTGATATAATGTCCCTTTTCAGGTTAGGTGGCTACTTGTCAACACCTAAGCCCTCCAAGTCAAGCTGCTGGTGCATCTGGAAAGTGAGTTCAAAGGAGTGTCTTTTGCAAACTCAGGGTGACAAATGAATTTACTTGCTTCAAGAAAATGAGCACACAGCCTACTGGGGATTATTGTTTGATCTGAAGGGCCAGCACCTGGCAAGCTCCTCTCTGCTTTCCAAAACCTTGATGATCGTGGAAGACTCTCATTATTCTTCCAAACAAAGTCTCTCAAGACCTTCAGAACATTGTGACTACTCATTCCACTGAACTTGGCCTAGATGAAAATAGTGGGATAGAGAGAGATGCAAAAAAGCAACCACAGGAAACATATGGAAATGGGGTGGAAGATTTTAAGGGTGTTTTAGTCTCCAGAGAACATCAGATTTAAGAAGAAAATGAAAAGAAAGTCCCAGAGAACACAATCAAGAAACAACCCAAATATTTAGATGAGCCTAAAAATAATTATATATTCCACTCAAGCAACCCTAATAAATCCCACTAGCAATTTTCTTTAAAAAATGACAAAAGAGTTCTTACGTTAATTTAAGGGAGAAAAAGAAGACCTTTAAAAAGAAAAGAGGGCACCTGGGTGGCTCAGTGGGATAGAGCCTCTGCCTTCGGCTCAGGTCATGATCTCGGGGTCCTGGGATCGAGGCCTGCATCAGGCTCTCTGCTTGGTGGGGAGCCAGCTTCCCCCTCTCTTTCTGCCTGCCTATCTGCCTACTTATGCTCTCTCTCTCTGTCAAATAAATAAATAAAATCTTTTAAAAAAATAAAATAAAATAAAAAGAAAAGAATGCTGGGGGGCAAGGTGGGGGTGCCAGAGAGAAACACTTGTCTTACTAGAAGCTATGCTATAACCAAGCCACAGTTAACTGAAATGTTGGGGTTCTGGGGCAGAACTAGGCTGACAGATCAATGGGACAGAAAACGGCCCTGAGAAAGACACAGCATACAGAGGAATTTAGTGTATTATTAAGCTGTCATTTCAAATCAGTAGAGAAATGAAAAATTTTCCAATAAGTGGTGTTAAGACAACTAGCTAGCAGTTTGAATAAAATTTAATTTAGATTCCTACCATGGGTCTTATTCTAAAATAAATTCAGGATGGATTAATTATTTAAATGTAAATCGAATGCATAAAAACACTAGAAGAAAATTTAGGTGGATGTTTTTACAATTCTGATGTGAAGAATTTTCCAGTCATGTCATCAGGATGAGAAACCATGAAGGATAAATTTGAACACATAGGAATTCAAAATATTTGTATGGCAAAACCCACTGTCACCAACACTAAAAGAGAAAAGCAATTAGACATATGGCTCAGTCTCTTTGACAGGATCCTGAGAAAAATAAGATGCTTGTGCTTCTCCGAAATGAAGGGCAATTTCAAGAAATATTTCCTGAGGACACTCTGTCAGGAGCTCTTAGGTGCCAAGGGCACAGCTAAGCAGGGAGATGAGTTTCCTGCTCTCACTGAGCTTATGATCCAGTGATGAGTGAGGCAGACAGGACAAAAACGTCTTTCATGTCACGCAGAGATGAGCAGTATGATTAAAATGAAGCCCCATGCGCCTGAGAGATTAGTGGGGGCTGGGGAGGAACAGGGGGTCAGGGGAGGTCATTTTGAGGAGGTAATCCTTAACTGAGGTCCAAAGGACAAGGAGCAACAGAAAATTGGGGTAAAGGGTTTCCAAGCGGAGAAGCAGCCAGGGTGAGGCATGGCATGACAGAGGAAGAAGCAGGCCTGTGTGAGGGGGTGAAAGCCTATGCCTAGAGTGCGCGTCATCAGGGCAGAAGGGAGCCCAGTAGAAGCAGAGGCTGAGGACGGGGTACAGGCTGCAGGTCACAGATTTGGAAGTGCTATTATCTTTCATTCGACATGTGAGGGAAGCCATTGGACCTTTGAAGTAGGGCACTGACTTCTGGCTCCCCAAAGGAAAACATTGTTGCCTCAAATGGCTTTGAGATTTCCACCAGAGACTACCAAAGCCAAGGCGCACGGTGAACTTCCAGGTACGTTCCTCTCAAAATCAAATCACAACATGAGAAGAATCCGTTCAGAACAGCAGAATGGAAATGCCAGTCTCCAGAGCCTTCCACAGGGTATCATATATGATCATGGGGCTCCTAACCAATTCTGAAGTACATCTACTATCTTCAGCCATCCACTTTTTTCCACTTCATTTTTTTTCACTTTTTTAGGCTTTGCCAAGCCAGCCTAGTTAAAGGTCAACTTTATATATACTTTCTCTTTCAGAATTTGGGCTCTTTTTGAAAGCTTGTTTTGTAAGCAGGTACCTGAGCTTTATTATTTTTTTTTTAATTTCAGATGTCATAAATATGTGAAAATACACCAGAAGCCCAGCTTTTTCATTTCTTGGATTAACCAAGAAAAATCATGCACCTTTCAGAAAGAGCATGATCACCTGTGACTGGGGAAAAGACTTGTATAGGAATGGACATAAGTGTCTGCATTTGTGTGTGCACACAGGTGTGTGGGGGGGGGTTGTGGAGATGTGCTGAGGATCACGACACGCACCCCGGGTGACAGACACCTACAGGTGGCCCAAACTCAAATGCACTTCTTCATAGCCCAGCTACAACTTCATCCCCCTCTCTCCCACTCAAGCAAGCAGTTCTGGGGCCCCTGGGTGGCTCAGTCATTAAACATCAGAGTCCTGGTTTTGGCTAAGCTGCTCTCAGGTCCTGAGATCAACCTGAGTCAGGTTTGGTGCTCAGGGGAGAGTCTGCTTGAAGATCCTCTCCCTCTGCCCCTCCCCGCATGGGCATGCATGCTCTCTCTGAAAAAAATAAAAAAGCAAGCAGGTCTATGAATTGACGGAGATTAAAAAGGCAAATGACTGTGTTGAAAACTCAGGAGAAATGATCCCACTCTGCTGTTGGTCCTGAATCATGTAATGACAGAATTCAATTCAAAATTTAAAAGGCACATGAAATTGTTTTTTCCAGCAAGCATAGGCCCCAAAAACAGAAAAACCTGAAATATGTTGCATGGTAGCAAAACAAAAGTTACTATAAACTGTAAGTAATTTATAGAAATGGCTAATTCATCGCTAGCAACACATGGTAGTTGAGTAAACTCATCATCCCATGAACTGATTTCCGGCCATTAGGTCGGCTCTGCTCTGGTGGGCTCGCTCCTGTTTCAGATCTCATTCTAAGCACTCACTGAGCCTTAGCTCTTGCATCGAGACAACGCAAGTCTGCAGACCCAATCCCTGCAACTAAAGGAGAGTGGGGCACATCTCCTGCTAAGTTTCTGGAGCCCACAAAGGGAGTATCACTGTCAGAGCCCCGAACTGGGGCAGTGCCCCCGACATGGGAGCTCAGATATTCATTTTACTTAGAGTGTAAAAAAACTATATATATAAATTTAGCAAAGTGATATATATGTATATATTTGTTACAGAAGTTCAGAATATATAAAGAAAGTAGATGAGGGCACCTAGGTGGCTCAGTTGGTTAAGCATCTGCCTTCAGCTCAGGTCATGATATCAGGGTCCTGGGATTCAGTCCCACTTTGGGGCTCCCTTCTCAGCGGGGAGCCTGCTTCTCCCTCTGCCTCTCTTCCACTCATGCTGTCTCTCTCTCCCCCAAATAAATAAAATCTTAAAAATAAGAGTTTCAGGAAAAAAAATCGTATTTAAGTTTTTAACATCTTCCTTCTTGTTAGGGGAAACACTGGTTCTGGAAGCTGCATTTTTTTTTTCTGTATTTTTCTAAAACTTCTTTTCAGAGGAGTCCTCTCTGTTCCCCTGTACCACATTCATTCGACCAACCCTGAGTATCCGCCATGTGCCAGCTAAGATTGACCCCGTCCACGGCTCAGAGATCCTACGTCCTTGGGGTCTCTCAGCTCAGAGACCAGCCAGTGCCGCGATGGGGGAATTACCACCATGAAGATGTTCTCCAGCACTCTGGCAGGGTACAGAGGTCCCTCTCTCGTGGGACCTTTATCTCTTTTCCTTTTAAAGTATAAAGTGAAAGGTATCTTCAGTTAAACTTCATTGCCATGATTATGCTGATTGCTGTCAAGTGAGCTATCACACCGTAAATGACACTAATGACTAGGACATTTGACCAGTGGGGTCTGATACATAATCCAATAAACTCATAAGCGTCAACATAAAATTATCAAACCTATTAAGTAACCCATCAGGCACGAAGAGAGTGAGAAAAGGGGAAAGGAGCATATGCTTTGGCAGCAGGCCTGAACTTGTGAGTGAAGACACAAAAACATATACACAGAGAACCACAGAGGCGCATAGTTCCATACACAGGCATGCTCACACACTGCAATCACATACACAAACTCACACCACACATTCCCACACACCCATGTATGTATTGAAGGGGGAGAGGGGAATATGCGACCCCCCCAATCTGCCTCTTTGACATAAGGATTATTTGGAACTGGATTTTTTTTTTTTTTTTAAGATTTTGAGAGAGAGCATGGGCGGGAGGGACAGAGGGAGAGGGAGAGAAAGAATCAAGCAGACTCCATGCTCATCATGATCTCAGGACCCTGAGATCATGACCTGAGTGGAAACCAAGAGTTGGATGCTTAACTGAGCCACTCAGGTGCTCCTTGGGACTGGTTATTTCTAAGAAACGCAGAGGCTTGGAGAAACTCTGAAAAAGTTTGTGAGACATTTATGTATATGAGGGAAATCTCCATTTGTAAGGGCATCCCTCTCTTGGTTCTAGGAAGAAGGGGTTAAGCATATCTCAAGAAACTCTCAGCAATGAAGAAAGTGAGGACTTATATCTTCAGAACAGAACAGCCTTCCCCCAGTTTACTGTGCTTTTCCTGGTCACCTCCCCTGACTGGCCGGCCCCGACCATCTTCTCTTGCCTTTGGTGGGGCGTGGAGCCTAAGGTGATGGTGTGGGCTGTTTCGGGGAGTTACGCCATCTCCCCCCTAGGGTTCTCCCATGCTTGTGGGAGGTGTGCATGATCTTAAATTTGTTTTTCTCCTCTTCATCTTTTTATTACAGGGGTGTCTCAGCAAAGAATCTAGAAGGGTAGGAGGAAAATTAATTTTCCTTCTCTACTGTATACACCAACACACACAACCACACACAGGCACATCACACACTCATATTCACATGCCAGCTCGCAGACATATACCAACATGCACAACCTCATATGATCCCTAGCTCACAAAGGGAAAACAATCCCCACGGGTGGACATAGAGTTCCTCATGACTGTAACTGCAAGTACATCCTCTTCTTTCTATAGCTAACCTCCTCAAGCCTCCTAAAGACTGGCACAGCTACGGAAGGGGACCCACCCAAGGGTAGCGGCAGGGGTGGGTGGGGAGCTGGGACGCATTTGCTTGCTCCAGACAGAGCACTTTTGTGAAAGGATTTCAACGTGAAATGGAAATTCACACATATGTATTTTCAGAAAATCAGATCTTTAAAAACTCAGATTGCTTTCCATTAAACACATGCTCGACGGAAGACCAAGACTTCTGACAGATGAACATCTGTCAAGAATTTCTCCCCATCCTCAAACCAATAAATTGACCACTTCATGTCTGGCTGGATTTCCCCTCCTTGGAGGGGAAATACAGCCCCCCCAAACCTCTCCACAGACTCACCTGCCGCTTGCTTCAGCCTGCATTTCCTGAATTGTTCCTCTGCTACTCCCAAATATACCCAATTTTTGGTCATTTGAGCTGGCCTCAGTTTAACTCTGTATTTAGATTGACACGTTTCTTTGCCTGCAAGTAAACCTCAGCCTGACAGCCATACTGATGTCATCTTTGATTTCTGGAACACTCCTCCTCTGAAAAATCAAAGCTGTCACCCTGACCACTGCATTTGTTCACTTATTATTGCTAGACTTTTACAGACAATGAGCACTGAAGGGTTTCCCCAATGTCACATGCAAACAATGGAGACAAGCAGTGAACTCTGGTCTCCTAGATGCTAGGGTTAATTTTTTGTTTTGGGGGTTTTTTGAAGCTTTTATTCATTCGAGAAAGAGAGAGAAAGCACAGAGGGAGGGTGAGAGGGTGAGCAGAAAGCCCAATGTGGGGTTCCATCCCAGGACTCCAAGATCATGACCTGAGCAGAAGGCAGATGCTTAACTGACTGATCCACCCAGGTGCCCTGATGCTAGTGCTCTTTCTGGAGGTTCCACCATGACTGTATCCAAGGGCTTCCAGACAAAAAGAGCGAAAAGGTAGTAAAGAGACTGATGATCTAAGCGAGAGTCCCTACCATAATCAAATGATGTTGAGTCTCCTCCTGGAAGAATAACTGATGAGAATCTGTCATCCCAATGGCTTATTCCTGGATCTGAACAGTCCTTCAAGTATGAGAACCAAACATTATCAACATTTGCTCTAAAAGAGAAATAACAAGACCCATAGCTTAGTTGCAGGGGAACATAAGGATGAGGACTCTCTTCTGATAGCGAAAATCCCAAGTAGGAGGATCTGGAAAGGCCAGTGGCAAAACCCAGGGATGGTCTCCAACATGTCCATACCTACTGTTCTTCCCACCCGCAGTATCCAGTGCCTGATCTGGTATCGTAATTCTACTTCCCCGCACTTTACGGTCAGACATTTGGGAAGCCCCTGCCCTCTGCCTAGATAAAAATCAATTCAGAAGTATTTAGTGAGCACCTGTTATGTACACCACACTATTCCCAGTATTGAGGGAGAGTGTCAAGGATAAAAGGGGACCGTCTCTAATCCCAAGAAATATCTAAGTTTGTTGAAAAGACGACACCACACCATTAGCCAATCTAAGTTGTACATTTAGTTAGAGAAGAGGGAAATCCAGAAGTAGCAGAGAAGTCATGAAAGATTCATGAAGGACTAGAACTGAGTTGGACCCCAATACCTCGTTCTTACTCCTAAAACTATAAACTTAAGCCTGGATCCCCCATCTGCAGGGATAGCACATGATGGTCGAGGGAGTGGTTTGTGGGCTCCCTCTTAAATCCTCATTCTGCATATGTTTGTGGCTTCAGGAAAGTCATTTAATCTCCTCAAGTCCTAGTTAACTCATCCATAAAATGAGACTAAAGAGCTAATGTGTGTCCAGGCTTCATTAGTACCCACGGGCTCAGTCCATGGTAATTATCATTATCCAGAGTTACTTTGATATGGTGAAAGGTGAAACTCTTCCTATGTTAGCTACAACCATCAAAATGTACCAAATACCTCCAAATGGGTTTTTTAAGGCAGTAATTTCCACGGTTTGCTACACAATCAAATCACCTGGGGATCTTTAAACTACATTGATACCTGGGTCCCACCCCACATGTTCTGACTGAGTTGGTCCTGGGTACAATTTAGGCATGGAAATTCTACCATGTACCAGTCCCCAGATCTCAGTTAGCAAGTTAGAGACTCAAGAGAGCTGATGATGTCATGTCAGTCTAAATGCCAGAAAAACCCTGTCCCAGCTTGAGGGCAGCCAGACAGTGGGAGATCCCTCTTGTTCTCTTATTCGTAGAAGAGTCAGACTTTTTGTTGTATTCAGATCTTCCACTGATTGGATGGCACCCACTCATACTGGGGAAGGTCATCTGCTTTATCAATCTGTGGGTTCCAAAGTTAGCGTCATCCAGAAACACCCTCACACACACACAGGATAGTGTTTGAGCAAATGTCTGGGCACACGGCTCACTAAGTTGGCACCTAACATTAGCCAGCATACTCACATTGGATCCCAGGCATCGAGCACATTCCTGGGCATACCATTTGTGCCTGATACATTCCTACTGAACAAAGGCTGTCAACATTCACATTTCTCAGTTCTTGGCTCTCACCCATACTTCAGTGGCACAAGGAAGAGAGGAAAATGAAGGAGAGCTAAAGACCTGAAGATAAACCATGATCCAATGAGAGTCAATGGTTGTGAGTTCTGATTCCTCAGAGAGAACATACACACATCCCCTAAACTGAAACAAACCAGAAAGAGAGCACTTCCAGCTGATTCTCTTCATTTTAAAGACAAGAAAACTGAGGCCCAGAGAGACCATGACTTGCCCAAAGTCACAGAGCAAAGGACCCCGGAATTTGACCATAATACCCATATGACGTAGTTTGCCAGTTGTATTATCCTGCTGGTGGTCCTGGGTACCCCAGGTGCCCCTAAAACCCTTTCTTGCTCTTGTTAACCCCTGCGGGATGCACCGTTGGTAGCAGAGGGTCACCTCTGGATGTCCTTCCGAAGAGCAGAGCCGGCCCTCCAGGGACCATCGGATCATCCCGGCCCTCAATGTACCTATTTTGAAAAGGAAAAAGCAAAATGAGCGGGAGGCAGATCCATGAGCTAACTGCTTAAAGATCATTATAATCAATATCAGTTGCCCCAGGCCAAGGCTGTCTTTGCCTCTCAGGCTGCTGACATTTCACGCTCCGTCAGCCGGGGCCTCGCTTCAAGGTGATAACATTATTGATTTTTCTCCTGCCCCGTTAAGGCCACCCTCTCACCTCCCAAGGGATCGATGATGCCCGTGCTTGAGGTTTGCTCGGCCATGCTCTCCTTAGCGGAAAAGGCTGTAAGATGAGATGCTTTCCTTCATGATTTCACACCCGAAGATTCTGCCCACAGCCTCAAAAATGCCCTTTCACACAAATCATACTGCCTGATATCTCTGAGTGCCCTTTTCATCCTTCTCCATATATCAACCTTTTAAATGCAGTCCCTGCCTCTTTCCTGGGCTCTGATGGTGCTGGGGTGCTGGGCTTCAAACATCTTGCCAGACGTTCTCGCCTCTGAGCAGAGGGGGTATCGGGAAGATCATGGACTTTGGCGTCAGACAGAGCTGGGTTCAAATCATTGCTTCACCATTTACAAGTGCCGTGACTATGGACAGATTATCTTAACCCCATTCCAGACTTCCAAAACTTCATCTTCAAAAGGGAAATCAATGCTGCCCGCCTCATCACTTGGCTCAGCTTTAAAATGAGATCGTGTATAGGAAACACTGAGTTCAGTGACCCAGTAAGCCTGCCTTACCCGTACCTTTTTCTCCTGCTCCTCCCTGGTAGACTGTGACCTCCCCCAGGCAACGTTCCTCTTTCCTCATCTCTTGGTTGCCCTAGAATCATATATGGCCTGGGGGAGTCCGGGTGGTTGTTTGTGGAATTGAGGACACAGTCCCAGCCCAGCTCGCCTCCAAGTTACCTGCACCTGGAACCCAGGGTTTTGTTTCCAGGTGCACTTAAGCTTCTATGCAAATAACACTTCCTGAGCCAAAATGTTTTAGAGATGAATTCTCTATTCTGAGTTCTTGTTCTGAATCTCAGCCCAGGGCCCCGGCTGCCAGCCTGTTGGTCTGAATTTCTAGGTGTCTCCCACCTGAGTTCTCACCATTAGCCCCACTCTCCCGCTGGGGTCCCTGGTCCTATGCCATCAGGCAACACCTTGCTGTAGTCATTATGGACAGAACTGCTCGGAGGGCTCTTTTGTCCCCTTAGACTCTTCGCCGTCAACCAGGTCTGCCCCTTAGCTCCTGCCCAGGTCCCAGCCATTCACCTGCACACAAACTGTGATGACTTGCCTTCCCCAATAACTATTTTCATGTCTCAACTTACCTTTATTTTACAAATCCCCCTTACCACATCACCGGCTGCAAAATACACACTTGCCCCTTCGTGGTAACTTAGCAACAATGACATTTCTTTGTATTTCTTCTGATAATACTTAGTTAACAAATAAAGACTGTGAAATAAAAGCACAAATACTGAAGGAAAAAGCAAAGTCCTCCTTCGAGCCCTCCAAAATCCCACTAACCTTCTAACAGGTAACTGATGTCAGTAATGCCACGTGAATATAAAGTCTGAATAATAATTTCCATTTTTTTTTCTCCAGACTTCTGATTTTGTCCCCCCTTGGTCATTGCTAGACCCGGTGTCCAAACATGCGTGTGAACACATGTTTAATGCCTGACAAAGATGACAAGGTTCATCAGGCTTCCTACCTCTGGGTGTCTTGGTTTACCCTCACTGGTCCTTGGTGCCGAATATTTGGTAATACTATTTCCTCAGCATTTCCAAAATTGGCATCCCTACCCAGCTGAATCCTGGCGCCAGGGCTTGTGGGTTTCTCCAGAACAGAAACACATTGCAAAGTCAGCAGCATCCTCAAGCACAGGCCCTAAAACCTGGCCTCAAATGTGTTTTAGCAGGTGGTACAATTTTGAGCGATATTGTTAGTGTCGACATTATACCTTCACGCCCTCCTTTATAAACCAGGAATGCACTTTGATTAGAAGAAAGACCCTTACTCCTTCTGCCCAGCAGACAGATTCTGATAGCTCACACCAAGGCTAAAATCATTTCTATGTTTCCAAACATCCCTATCTACCACATTTCTCTTTAAACCCAGAGATTCTGTTCCATGGATACAGTCAGCATTGAGGGCTCAGTAGTCTAGAGAAAGAGACCTTTGAAAGTCTCCCATCCTGAGGCCCCTGGGTGGCTCAGTCAGCAAAGCATCTGCCTTCAGCTCAGGTCCTGATCTCCGGGTTCCTGGATCTAGCCCCCCATTGAGCTCCCTGCTCAGCGAGGAGTCTGCTTCTTCCTCTCGCCCTGGCTCATGGTCTCCCTCTTCCCATCCCCTCTCTGTGTCAAATAAATAAATAGATTCTTAAAAAGAAAAAAAACAGTAGTCTCAGCCTTATCAAAGCTATGGGTCTTGAGTCCTTTGACCGGCCATTTGGGCTCCTCCCGACATTTTGTTCAGGCTAGCTATGGATTTGCCTCATCTGGATTCTTTATTTGCAGTAACAGCTGTTACCCTGGGCCAGGCACTGTCCTGAGTGACTTTCACGTAATAATTCACTTCCCCCATACAAGGTCCTGTGATGTAAGGGTTCCATCTGTACCCCAAGGAGGAAGCCTGCAGCCAAGTGTGATGGGACGGTTCGCCCAAGCTTGCCAAACTGGCAGAGTCAAGTCTGAACTCCGGCGGTCTGAGGCCAACACCCGTGTGCTGGACCACTTACGCCACAGCAGCTGTCAGAGCCCCAGCTCTAGAAGGCCATCTATGTTCTGGACAAACGTCTCCTTGCCCATGGCAGGCAAATGCTGAAGCGCAAAGGAAACTCCTGAATGCACAGATTTGCTGATATGCCACCAAGTGTTTGCCAGCTTCTGCAAAAAACAAAAAGAAAAAACAAACCCAGAGAGCGAATGCCTCTGGCCTGAATCTGAAGTTTTAAGCCATTTGAGATACCTAATAATCCAGAAAGAATGTTCATCAGAGCTAAGACAAAGGAATGTCTCTGTCGTGTATTGGCTTGATGTGAGTTCAACTTACTTGTTGATGACTTAAGTGAAGTTGTTTTGATTCACTTGTTCATGATAAAGAAGACTGTAAATTTGTTTTTGGAAGTTTGTTTGATGTAAGAAAGAATTAAGTTATGTCAGGATGGTGTCATGTCATCTTTTCTCACCAAGAACTCAATAGCTTAGCCACTGAGAGCTTACTGATAAAAGGCATGAAGAAGCAACTACAACAAGGGGACCATTAGACTATAAATACTGAGAGTTTATGAGGACTATGTGACAGTGTTTCTTCTCAGCATGCCTCTGTTTCGTTGATCAAAAATAGCTCTCTGAAGACCTTGGGGTCAATTAGCTCTTGCAGGACTAAAGGCAACTCTTATGGAGATCATCTTGCCTGGTAACATCAGCCACCCTTGTTCCTTAGCAACCGTTCTAGCAACATGGGACCTTTACTTTTGTGCTGACAGCTGGACAGTCAACTCTCAGTTGTCACCTCTCCTGAGTGCCAGCTCCCAAAAAGGTCCACATCAACGCATTTGGACTTTATTTCTTTCATTCCGCTTCCTGGAACAATAGTATAATCAATCTATCCCTGGTTTGGCACGTGTTCTTTCTTCATTGGCTGATTCAGAGGCATTATCCTGTATGCTATTGGCTTATGAATGTCCCACAGGGAACCTGTGTTAAATAAACTATTGGCAAAGACAATCTCAGTCTCTTAGCATTAATGTGTCCCAAAACATAACAGTCCAACCAAATCAGAGACCACCGTGTGAACCTCCTTAAGAAGATGAATTACAGACTTCATCCTGGAGGACACAGCATGAAATAGAAATGAAATCATTCTGATTTGAATAGGCAGCTCAAAGGGTAAAACCAACAAAGAAACAAGAATAAAACAACTTGTTTGGGGTGCTTACTACATGTTGGGCTCTTTGTCTACATTATTTTTTTTTTAATCTACATGACACAGAGAGATAGGCAATGCTTCCATTGTTCAGATAAGGAAAACCAGGACAAAGACGAACTTTCAAGTTACAGAGCTAGGACTGGCAGAAGGAGTACTCCTAGGAAGGTCTGTTTAAATCCAAACAATTTTAAATCGAAACATTGGATAATTATGTAAATGATGTAAGGCAGACTGGGGCAATCCAAAAAGAGTGAGCTATACCTTAGCCTTGCTCCCATCCCATTCAGCCTCTCCAGAAGTTGGGAAGCAGACAGACTCCCACAGAGACTCTATGGGGAGCCGTGGGAAAGTGTCCAACCAACAAGCAGGACCTGGGAGGGTCCTGGCGACCCTAAGAAGTTGGGGTTGGCAGCATTCTGTGACCACTTAGTTGCCCTATTTGTGTTGATTATCAATGGCTTCCGTGTGTTCTGAATTTCTCCTCAGCTGCACGTCAGTGGAAGGGGCTCCCTTTTCTTTATTGGGTCCCCGCGATATCTAACAGTGTTTTACATAGTAACGAGCAATACTGGACATGGCATTAGGAATATGACAAAGATAAATGCTATGGAAAAGAGCTAACATATTTTCAGCCTCTTAGCTCAGCACCTGGCAAGTGTTATCCCAATTGATCCTCAACAAGTGGATGAGATTGATCATATACTTAAACTGATCTTAAAGATGAGGGAGATGGGGTAGACAATGTAAGCGACTGTGCCCAAAATGGACAACTATAATATCATAGAGCAGGAATTTTGAAACTAGACCTGCCTAATGTCAAAATCTGCACCCAACCAATCCAGGCACTGCACTTCATCACTGTAGCCATTTTAAAAGGCATCTATTAAGGTAGACGTTTGGTGTGGTCTTATTTCAGCATGAAGGGTTGTAAACTTCAAGTCTAGAGTAATAGTACCCATCTTGAATCTTTAGCATCTTAGACCTTCCCCAGCGCTCTTATATTGCCTTTTAAGGAGATAACTCCGTTTGATCTTCAGCATAGCTCCTTCTCTCTGCACTGAAATCTATAACCTAGCCACTCGTTTGTTATTAATCATTCCTTTCCCTGGGTCAGTTCTTTACCTTGTGCTCTGTTTCGTTATTTCACTTTTCTCTCTTTGTATTCCCTATTTCCCATATCATTTAGAACAGTACCTGGCACATGGTAGGTATTCAATAAGCATTCAATATGTGCTTTGCACCCAGTAGACATTCAATACATTTTCACTGAATTAAATATATTCTGCCTCAATCAATGCTCTCATTTTGCACACAGAATATATGCTGAACTAACCTGTTTTTAAAAGAAGAAATCTGAGACTCAGCCAGGGAAGTATATGCCCTTGGACCATACAGCTACTTAGTGACCTCATAAGAACCTAAACCTAACATCCTGACTCCCGGTCCAATGCTCTTTCCTTCCCTTACTCCACTAGATCACATGGTATGAATGGTAGCAGGGTGATGTAAGTGTAATTGACATTTTTCATCTGTCTTGGAGTGAATCATCAAGCCCAGGGACAAAACTCAGCACAAGAATCCAAGAAGTCTCCCAGTAACACCCTCAGGCTAAGAGCCAGAGGCCCAGGAGAACTGGTCCAGGGCTAGGAGAACTTTGACGGTCTCTCAAGCAACTGTGTGCGTGCTATTGGGTTTGCTTTTTACAGTGATTTGCAGAACTTCTTTAGAGTGAGAATGGCCTGAGGGCTTGTCCCTGGAGTCCCAAGGGAAGATGGGCTGGAGTCCTTACTGAGTTAGGAGGAGGGGAGCTTGCAGAAACTGAGTTAGGAGGAGCGGAGGAGTTGGTAGAGGCCAGAGTGGATAAAGAAACATAAATATGGGTGGAAAATAGGCTGAATTGCAATGACTCAAAACAACATCAGAAGTCGTCCCAGAAGTTGATCAGTAGAGACCTGTGGGTTTTCCTGATAGGGAGCACCTGGGTGAGGAAGCACCGTGGTCCCGGCCCGCTGTTTCAGCCACGGCCTTTTGGAAAGCATCTAATAGTCCATGAACACAGAGCAAATTTGTTTGTGTTTTAGAGAGATCAAAGAGATATGGCAAGGGTTTGAGAGTATAGGGGAGGAAAGATAATTCTACCTCTACCCTTCAGAATTCTTGGCTGAGACCTCCCGGTAATAAAAGACAGCTTAGCAAGAGAAAAGAAACAAGCTCATTAACACTGTTTTTTTTAAAAAAAGGAAATAGAGGTCCAAAATGGAGTTGTTTGTTCCCAGGACCACAAACCCAGTCTTGATTTAAGTTCCGACCTCTCCTGAAATGTGACCTTTAGACAATCTAAATTTTCCAAATCAGCACTAGTAAGGTGATTTACATAAGAAGACCTCTGCCATTCCTTTCTCCCAAAAAGAAGGCCTGAAACAATACTTTCTTTTCACTTGCTAATAACTTCCTCACCCCTCCTTCCTTCTGCCTGTACAAACCTTCCATTTTGTACAACTTGGAATGAATGTCTATTTACTAGAATGTTGCCCAATCCTTGAATCTTTGAATAAAGTCAATTAGATCTTCAAATTTACTCAGTTGAATTTTTGTTCCTAACATGTACACTTCAGTAACTCCCTGAGATGGCCCAAACCACCATCCTACAGCCATCTTCCACTATATACAAGAGAAAGACATTGGGGCAAAGGAGAGGCTATCTATAGGATGGTACCCTCAGAAGCACAGTAAACAAGGGTAAGTTTTATTATGCAGATTTAATTCTATGCCTCTCCACCTCTCCATTCATGAGAGTTTCTCGTGATTTACATTTGGATCCTTGACTTCTCTTACAGAAGAGAGGAAGACACAAATGGAGATTTCCTTTATAAATGTAAATTTCTCTTACAAAAGGGTAACTTCCATTCTATTTTCTGAGCTTCCCCAGAGTCTGCAGTTTCTCAAAATAATCCTTATGCAAAAAAAGACATATTTGGGGAAGTGTATTCTGCTATCCTTCAAAAGCATTTCTGTTCTTTAGTTCTAAGGAGTAACGAGACCACCCAGAGACATCTGGTACATCCTGGGTGGGGGTGGAGGTAAGTGACAGGAGGGGAGGGTCACAGGAAGAGAGGCAGAGAATCCAATGTGGGTAAATTTGGTTTTTCTAGGGTAGTGCACCAGATCATTAAGTGAAAAGGTATTTTAAGTGACACCTATGGTGAGTATTTCCAATGGGATCAAACAATATAATAAAAATTTAAACAGGAGCACAGTGACTTTCTAAAATGGGACTTTACAAGAGTAAACATAATAGAAGCAGAATTAAAACAAATGAGACTCCTCTAGCTTTCTTTCCCGGAACACAACTGGCATAATTAAATACAAAGGTAGTATAATAAGCAATTACACAAAAAACAGGCAGAGGCACCTACGGACCACTCACTGTCTCCCCGGAATTCTCTTTTGGATTCCTACTGAAGCAGGCAGGCCAGATCCAAAGAACCCAGAGATGGTCCCACAGGACTAACCTAGAGGATCCTTGACTTCGGGAAGGATGGAAATCAGACGCAAGCCAGCAGGAAGTGGAAGCAGAGTTTATTGAAGATACATATGGGAAGAGATGCAGACGGAGTGTCTGGGAGACTAGGAAAGGGAAAGAGCATGAGTCTCCTCTTTGCTTGAGGTTCGGGGGTTTTATTGATAATCATGGTCTGGTACACTATGTCCTCGTAGGCATCCAGGCACACTCCCTGGTCAGAACTAAGACAGGGTCCAGGTGTCATGAATAAGTCACTCATTCCCTGAAGTCAGGGGTCTTGGAGGGCTTTTAGGACCACCACACCCCATCACTCCTTAGATGTTATCTACTGTTCAGGGAAATACCATCTTTTGTCCCTGGGTGTGGTGGTCCCTGGGTGTCCCAGGGTGACCAATGCAATTTGCATAACAAGGCATGTGTACAGTGAGGGGTGCAGGTCCCAACAAGAGTAGAAGCCAGAGCAAATGGAGAAAACAGCTGTTTTTTTAATGGGGTCCTTCTGTTTTCCCTATCTCACCACGACACGGTACTCTTCTGATCCAAGTGTCCCTCCGCCTTTAACCATTTTTCTGCTTTAACCATTCTTTCTGATTTCTCTCTTCCCTCCAGGACATATCTGGGTTCTCCCTGAGCTAAAGCTTCGGTTCTTCTTCTCCTGTGACTGAGATGACATGACGTCATGAGACATCATGTCTTATAGGAGCCCAAAGCCCAAACCACTGGCAGCTGGCGGGCATGGCGACATTACTTAATCTCTCTGAATCTCACTTGTCTCATCCTTAAAAAGAAGTCACACAATATCTGCCTTGTAAGGTTTTAACAATGATTAAATAGACAGATGACATCTAATTCCTGGCACCATGTGGGTATCTCACAAAATCAAGCCATATGTACCAGCCTTCTCTTACTTCATCTCAAACTCTGCTAATTTTAAATAGTCTTTTCTGTCCACAACTTCTTAACACAACACTGTATTTTGATTTTTGTTGTGATAGAATGCACATACCTAAACTTACATTCCTTGCCATTTATGTGTACAATTCCCCCATGTTAACTATAATCACATTGCTAAGCAATTTCCAGAGCTCTTTTCATCTTGCAAAACTGAAACCATACTCATTGGATAACCCCTCATGTTGCCCTCCCCCCAGCTCCTGGCAACGGCCACTCTATTTCCTGTCTCTATGAATTTGACTACTCTCAGTCCCTCACGTAAGTTAAATCATACAGCATCTGTCTTGTCGTCACTGGCTTCTTTCACTTAACATTATGTCCTCAAGGTTCATCCAGAACTTCATGCCAGAATTTCGCTCTTTTTTAGAGATGAGTAATATCTCATTTTAAGTATCTACTCCATTTGTTTATCCATGAATACTTACCGAAGAACATTTGAACTGTTTCTACCTCCTGGCTGGTGGGAAGAATGCTGCTATGAAAATGGGGAGTACAAAAATCTCTTCCAGACCGTTTTCAATGTGGGGGAGTGTACACCCAAACATAAGAGTGTTGGATTACATGGTAGTTCTATTTCTAATTTCTGAGGAACTCCCACGCTGTTTCCGGAGCGACTGCACCATTTTACTTTCTCGCCAGCAGGGCAAGGGTCCCAAGGTTTCAACAGTCTTGCCAACACTCGTTAGTTTCTGGGTTTTGACAGTAAGTAGCCAGGCTCGCCGGCATGAGGCAGCTGATACTGGTAAGGGAAAAACTGGACTCTAAGAAGGTCAACAAACCAGCAAGGGAATTCCTGTCTCAAGCCCTTCTGGGTTCTTCTTCCCTACTCTGTCTCCCATGTGTGCCAAAAGTACCAAGTATGTGAAGTTGAAGGGTATCAATTACCCTCCCTACTTGTGCTCAGGGCTCAGACCTTTGGAGAACAGTCTCCTCTGAGCCCGTCAGTGTTCAATGAACCTCGGATCCTCCAAAGTCCCCGAGGGCCGCTTGATTCTTCCTCCAAGATCCAGTCCAGGTTCCGTAACATTTGGTTCCCTCACCGGGAAACCCCACTGTGCTGGCCCACTGTTGCCACCGGTTTTGGGCAGTGGTGGGGTTGCGACGGACCGAGGGGTCTTATGGAGAAGGCTTGCCCTGCCTAATTTTCTCCCACTGGTCGCCTTGGACTGGCCCCGCTCTGCGGTTCCCACCTAGACTCAAAGGAAACTTGGCAGGTGAGGACCTGGTCCCAACGTCCCATTTCCAGTAAGGCTTGGGGCCCCAGGAAGCTGTCAGATCCACCCTTTAGGGTGGAAGGGGAAATTGATCACTTCCCAGAGACCTCTTAGAGGTCTCATAAATAGGGACTCCCTGGGGGAGGGGGCATCCCTTAGATCGGGAACCACCCCCCCAAAAGGGGGGGCAGGAAGGAATTTCCAAAAGGAATTCCACAGGTCAGGGCCTCCCAGGGGATAGGAACCCTACTAACTTCTGGAGTGAATGCGTGAGTGAATGTGCAGTGTGACCCCACTTGTCAGGCAGCCTTATTCTGTGGCTCCACGGGCAGGCACCCTTATGGTCCCCAGAAGCCTACAGAGTCTGAATGGGTCCTAACCTGTTTCCCTGGTGATCTCATAAGGTCTAAGGAGAGCCCTCTGGAGTGACAGTCCGGGGTTTATATGGACGCGTTACAGCCAAGAGGCATCCCGGTCTCCCCTGGGAGGGCAGACAGGTGGGCATCTGATGGGTCTCCCCTTTGGAGGGTAACCTACCCTTTATGTTTAAAGATAATGACACAGGGAGGGAACACACAGGCTGGACAAGAGAGCCTCTGCTCATCATGAGTGGAAGCTCTTCAAAACCTATGCTCTTGGACTGTATGCTCAAAAATTTTAAGAAGGGATTCTCAGGAAACTGACTATGGAATCGAAAATTAAGGCACATCATGTGAAGTGGCATGGGCCACCTTTGGGGGTTGACTGGCACCCCTGAGGGTGCCCTAAGACCTACCTACTGTCCAGGTCATTTACAAAATTATAGTCAGGACTCCCAGCCACCTTGGCCAACTCCCATGTAATGATTCTTAGCTTCAGATAGCCCAAACTTTGCCCCCATCGGTCCAATGCTGTGCTAATACGAAGGACCAAAGTAGAATATTTGTAACCCAAGTAAAAAAGCCCAAATGCTTTGGCTGTTAAGGAAGCAAAGCCTTTCAGGGAGGCCCTGCCTGGGGGCAGCAGAGGCAGCAATGGGGATGAGACCGTCAGGAAGCACGGGGATGACAGTCCTCTGACCCGGCGCCTAAAGCTGAGCTGCAGGAAGACAGTGCTTCTGCTGCTTCTAAGTGGCATGTGTGGGGTGATACCTGATTAAGCAGATCTGACAGCCCACGGGAAGCTTGATCGAGACACAAACAGGATATAAAATAACAGGAGCCCTCAAACTTACGTTTAAGAGAAAGAGCAAGCAGGGGCGCCTGGGTGGCTCAGTCAGTTAAATGTGTGTTGCGTTCATGTTATGATCCCAGGCGTCCTTCAGGATGGGGACTTTAGGAAATATTCTCAAGCAGCTGCTGAAACTCCTTTTGTTTCTAGGAAGTTCCTCTCTGGCCCAACATGGACTTCCTACCCCTCTTGCTGGCGGGAAAACAGGGCATCTGCTCCTCTGTTGGAGCTAATGAGCTCCTGAACTGGTAACCTCTTCTCTACCCTCTAGCAGCACTTTGTCTCTATGCCTCCCCATGCCCCTTCTCCCGTTTCTGCATCGTCTTGGATGCGGATTGCATTAGACCATCCTCGGTGTCTCAGGCACCATGGCCGCTCCTCCCTTCACTGTCAAGGAGCAGGAAGAGCACCCTCCGGACCCGACACCGCCCACTCCAGATTTCCCCGCCAGTGTCTCAGGTGCAAATTGATCTTGAGTAGGCTCCAAGCGGAACATAAATCAGTATTTAAACCATGAAGTTTGTTGGTTTAATTAAAATGTGTCTTTTAAGTTAGCAGTAAACGTGAAACTTTATATTCTATCAAGGTTTACTGAAGGTCAAATAATCTTGTGTTATCTCTGCTGCGATTTGTGAGCCGAAAGATGACTAAACCGATGGTTAATTGTCTGTCTCAAAATTGTCATAGGTAATTGTTAAAATAGCTTTCAAATGGTAAACGATGATAAGTGGAATTAAATTCATTGGACATCTAGGTCTTTTCCAAATAGGATAAAGGACTAATTTAGACTTAGTACTTTATCCTAATTAATTAACTAAATTAATTACTAGACATAGGTTTGTGCTTTTGACTTCTTATTGCAGAGAAACTAAGGATATTTAAATCTGTTGATAAACATGTTTTGTGCTTAACTGATTCATAAATTTGTAAAGAATTCTGGTGTAACCGTTCACAGTTGGTTATTCTTCAGTCTTCACTGGAGATTAAGGTTTCTAAAGAGTGCAAAATTCTGCTAACTGTAACTAAGACTGATAGAAATAACGACTCTGTATGTGGAAGATATGTAATAAAGATAAGGAATGGGAATGCATTTTTGTTCAAGGTAAAGAAGGTAATTTTGTCCTAAATGAGATTTTTTTTTTAGATTTTATTTATTTATTTATTTATTTATTTATTTATTTATTTGACAGAGAGAAACACAGCTAGAGAGGGAACACAAGCAGGAGGAGTGGGAGAGGGAGAAGCAGGCTTCCCGCCGAGCAGGGAGCCAGGTGCGGGGCGTGATCCCCGCACTTGGGGATCATGTCCTGAGCAGAAGGCAGATGCTTACTGACTGAGCCACCCAGGAACCCCTGAGAAGGCTGTTTGGAAAGAAATGGCTTGGGACAAAATTGGAATGCAAAGGAAAGTTGTAGAAGATTTATGGAGGGAAAACTTTGGAAGGGAATTTTAGATGTGATCCGGACAGACCAGGATTGAAATGAGTGGATTTTAAAGTATAAGATTGAAAGTCTGCTTGCTCTCTATTCAAAAAGACAAAGTAGTCTCCAGTTGTTGGTCTGCTCTTGATAAGAAAATGCAAATAGTTGTTTTCTCTCCACCTGCCCAGAAAAACCTGTTTCTATGTCTTGCCTTTATTAGGTCTAAAATCCCTGATCCTATTTAGACACATGCTTTAAAACTTTCTAGAGGTTTTAACAAACTTCCCCAAGATTAAATCAGGAACAAAATCTTGTTGACTAATTAGGGTCATTTGTTTGTATATTACCTTCTGGTTCTGGCTATTGAAGTGTTAGGTGTCACTGAATAACTGGGCCTCCTTGTCAATCGTATCATAATGAACTCTCACATCAGATCATTTTTGTCACTTATACTTGATCTCACTGTCTTGCAAAATGAGTTTCATCTTCAAGGAGATTCATATAAAGGACTTTTAGGACAATATAGGTATTCGATAGCTTTAAGATCATAAAACTGAAATGGGTAAGATTTTGAGAACTAACCGCATTCAAACTGAACAAGAACTGGTAACATGGCACTACATGAACTAAAAAGACGATTATAGTTTTGTGACTCTTGTGGAAACATTGCTGGTTCTCTAATGTTTCCTCTTCCAGACTAAGGAAATTTTTTCTTAAGATATCTGTGTCTTACAGAAATGTAAAAATATTCATTTGTAAACAAATCAAAGCATTCAACTTTTCTCTCTACCTGAACCCTCTGAAATTCAAAAGGTCTCAGTAGGTATTCTTCCTTACATGGCAATTATAGTCATTTGAATAAGTTCAATAAGAATCTATTCTTGTAACAGGACATCATTGGAACATGTTGGTTATTTTACCAAGGCCTTGACTGGAATGTCATATTTGAGAGAGACAGGCAGAGACACAGATATGGCAAAACAGCTTTAAGGAGGTAAGGTGGACTTTATGAAACATGGAGCCATAACGCCCCTTGGAAAGGGCAGCCTGACACCTGGCTTCCAGTTTCCAGCAGCTTCACTGGGTAAGCAAAGAATGTCACTTCCTGGCAGGTGAAAGAACCTTGAGATATACTGGGGGCCTCATGAAGAGAAAGCCACCCAAATCTACAGGTAGTGCAGGCATGTCTGATGGGAAGTACTTGGCTAGGCTTCTGGCTTGGAGAGGCTATGAAAAGTTCAGCCTAGAGAGAAAGTTCCAGCAAAGCGGATTCTAAAAGATCTGTATGGTCACTCACTATTCTTGCTGAGCTTATGCAAACGATTAGGCCAAGTTTATTTAAAACTGGACTTGTTTTTTAAATAAATTAGTCCTGATTTGGCCATCTTTGGAAATGAGGGCTATTTTAGAGAAAAAAGTTGTTTAAATAACACACCTTTGTGGGTGTTAAATTCTACATCTGATTGTCTTTAAATGTTTGCTGTTCACCTAAGTTAGACAAATTGAGGTAAACTTCAGAGAAATTGCCACAGTAATCATATATAGACAATCTTCTCACTGCTTGTTCTGTGGGGTAATAACAGGACCCCATGGCATATGATCAAACAACTAAAAAATGAGACTGATTCTCTAACAATTGTATTACTGAACTATCAGCTTGACCAATTCTGTGTGATTGGGGTAATGAAATTCCCTAAAAGCCAGAAGCATATCCCACTCCATAGGATTTACTATGGACTTATGGAGATAATGGATGACCCCACTGTCTTTATGATTGGATTGGATGATGCATGCAGGACTCCCCCTTATCTCTTGACAAGTTTTTTCCCAAGTGCCAGTGATCCTTTGTAATTAGGATATTGTTAAGGCTAGACCGCTCAAAAAGGGCTTCTTCATGGTTTCATCCCTTAGTCATATTTATCCGAGAAGCCACCCCTATTGAGGTACAACTGCAAACAAAGGCTTTAGCTAAGCATAGAAAGCTCTCCTGGTAAGAAGAGCCTCAAAGCTCACCGTGGGAGAGTTCCTGACTGCAAGGACATCACATCAGTTTCAGAGTGTCTTAGGACCAGAGGCTCCTAATAGATGATGGGAGGCTGACTATTAAATATCAGGCATTGCTTAAAGTAAGACCTAAAACCTGTCAAACTTTAAACCCAGCTACCCTTATGTCTGGACCTGAACATCGTTCTTGTATGGGGCACAACTGTTGGAGGTCATCGATCTTGTTTATTCTAGTCATCTGGATTTAAAAGATTCCTGCAGCTATAATTCACCTGAAAGGCTCTGTGGCAGGCCACCCCCTGTAACAAGCAGGCTTAGAGGAGACTTTGAACAGATTGGAGACTTAGAAGTATCTCAACACATCCAAGCCCTGGAAAAAAACTTTAAGACACAACTCCTGAGAAGCTTTAGCAAGGTCCTCCTCACACCACAGTGGACAGGGCCCCACACTGTTGTTCTAACCATTCGTAATGCCCTCAAAGTCTCAGGTGTCACCCCATGGGTCCACCACTCTAGAGTATAGAAGGCTCACCAGTCAGACAAAGAATCACACCAGTGGAAAGCCCAGCCAGACCCTTTGGACCTGCTCTAGCTCCATCTTTAGCGAGACCCCATGGAATGATGGACATCTGTTCACCGTGGTCCCTGGCTATCATCAGCACGATATCCCTCACTTCAAGAGTCAGACATTATGCTGCTGCCTCTTCTGATTGGACTTTCTCCCAGAAACTTGTCTTGTTATTGCTTGTTATTGTTCTCGGGCAACCTTGGAAATCTTAGTATGGATTTCTAAGTTAATAGAAAAACACTGTTACCAAGAAAGCTTCCACCTAGATACTAGCTTTGCAGGGCTGTCAGACCCATGGTAGGTGATAATGATGCCCTCTAAACTAGGTGTTTAAAGGGGCATCAAAAGGGGGAATGATAAGGGAAAAACCGGACTCTAAGATGGCCGACCAAACCAGCAAGGGAATTCTAGTCCCTGCCTCAAAGCCCTTCCGTGTTCTTCCCTACCCTGCTTCTCGAGCGTGCCAGAAGTACCAAGTATGTGGAAGTAGAAGGGTATAAATACCTTGTAGAAGGCAGGTATACCCTCCCTGCTCACGCTGGGGGCTCAGACCTTTGGAGAACAGTCTTCTCTGAGTCCCCCGGTGTTAAATAAACCTCTGATCCTCCAAAGTCTCCAAGTGCCGCTTGGTTCTTCCTCCAGGATCCAGTCCAGGGTCCGTACCTGTACAGCATGGCCATTTGATTTGGATTTCTCTCATGATTAATGATATTGAGCAGCATTTCTTACAGTTTTTGACCATTACCATATTTTTAATCTTCATTGAGTTCTGCGCCATCACCTTGAATAAAGTGTATTTAAAAATACAGTCACTTTTAATCCTCGAACACCCTTTCCCAAATTTCCTGTTCTTTGTAAATTTCTTATTTATCCAGACCAGAAACATCATCTTAACCAAGTGTTGGCAAGGACGTGAAGGAAAAGTAAACCTGGTACACTGTTGGTGGGAACGTAAACTGGTGCAGCCACTGTGGAGAACAGTATGGAGATGATCCAGCAATTCCACCTCGGGATATTTATCAGAAGAAAATGAATACACTAACTGGACACCCTCGTGTCCATTGAAATATTATTTACAATGGCCAAGACTTGGGAAAAACCCAAGTGGCCACAGATGGATACATGGATAAAGACACTGTGATCGATCTGTCTGCACGTAAATATCTAGGTACCTACCTACCTACCTATCTATCATGGAAAATTAATTCAGCCATAGAAAAAAAAAATAGATGTTGGGTGCCTGGGTGACTCAGTGGGTTAAGCCTCTGCCTTCGGATCAGGTCATGATCCTGGAGTCCCAGGATAGAGTCCCACATCGGGCTCCCAGATCCACGGGGAGTCTGCTTCTCCCCCTGACCTTCTCCCCTCTCATGTTCTCTCTCTCTCACTCTCTCTCTCAAAAATAAATAAAATCTTTTAAAAAAATAAATAAATCTTGCCATTTGTGACAATATGAATGTATCTTGAGGGCTTTAGGCTAAGTGAAATGAAAGACAAATTCCTCCCACATGATTTCACTTATATGTGGAATCTAAAAACAAGCGAACAAAACAAGCTCATAGAACAGATTGGTGGCTGCCAGAGGCAAGGGGTGGAGATGGGTGATAGGGGTGAAGGGAAGGCAAAAGGTACAAACTTCTGGCTATAAAATAAATATTTATGTAATGTTCACCAAGTTGACATAGTTAATAATACTGCATTGAATATTTGAACATTGCTAAGAGAGTTTCCTAAAAGCTCTCATTACAAGGGGAAAAGTCTATGTACAGTATAAAGGATGTTAACTACATTTATTTTGGTGATCATTTTGCAACATGCACAAATGTCAAATCATTGTGTTTCACACCTGAAACTAATGCAGTGTTATATGTCAATTATACCTCAATAAAAATAAAATAAAAGGCATTAGATACAAAAAAGAAAAATTGCTAAATACCTCCCAGGATCTGTGCAAACTCCTTTCCCTTTAGCAATAGGAAGCACTTGAATTTTAGCATGCTACAAGCCTGTGCAAATAAGTACTGAATTTGCTAGCTACCCTCACAACTAGGTGTGGCCATATGACACAGTTCCCGGTCAGTACATGGAAAGGATGTTTACCACTTCCAGATTATATCTTTAAAAAGAAATTTTTCCTGTCTTTTGCTTTCTCCTGTTTCTTGCTGACAGAAATGTCACAATATGTATAGTAGCCAACTTTGACCCAGAACCACCTTTTATTTGAAGTCTTTCAATGACTTTGTGGTGAAAAATATCCTACAAACTCTAGAGAATATCCCCTTCGGACTAGTAAATAGAAAATTTTATTATATTTTATTGTAACTTTAGATTTCCTTGATATAAAAACTTAACCTAGACATCCCTACCCCTAAAAAGCCACAGGCATTATGTTTAGAGTTAGATATCATATATGATTTCCTAAAGGCCATGCAAAGAATCAGAGATGTTGTGATGGCTGACAAGATCCCGCGAAAAGTCTGTTTTGATTTAGTGAGTTTATATCTCATGTAAGATAAAGCAGTTTAGACAATAGTTACTAGATCCCATCCCTCATTTTTCTGCTGACCTTGGAGTAAATTAGACAACTGATGCCCCCACCCTCCTGATATCACAGCCTGCAAGGAGGTGGGCCAGTCTCAAGGGCTCTGCACGGCTGTACAGGTGCAGAGACGGGCACAGGTGCTCACCGTGGAAGGAGCAGCCCTGGGCACTGTTTGGGACAGCCTTACACTCACATGGTTTGCATGAAGCCCTCCACCAATCTACTGTTTGAACTTTCTCCCTGAATAAAGATCTTCACAAGAGGGCCCAGGGCATTTACATTGTCCAGATAAATCCATAAGTATAGCATCTAACTTCAACTATATCTATCTGGAGAAAAAAAAAAGGATTATTTATTTTATGAGATTTTCCTACCTGTAACAGGGTGAAAGAATGAGGGGTAAAGTAGTGATAGCCCTTTCTTTTCTTCTTTTTTTCTTCCTTCCTTCCGTCCTTCCTTCCTTCCTTCCTTCTTTCTTTCCTTCCTTTCTCTCTTCCTTCCCATCCTTTTTCTTTTCTTTCCTTCTTTTCTTTCTTTCTTTCTCTTTCTTTCTTTCCTTCCTTCCTTCCTTCTTTTCTTTCTTTCTTTCTTTCTTTCTTTCTTTCTTTCTTTCTTTCTTTCTTTCTGTATATGGTGTAAAGAATGAACCATTCAGGTAAAATGTGTGAGCCCAGAAATAAACCCTTACATACACAGTCAAGTAATATTTGATGAGGGAGCTGAGAATACTCAATAAAGAAAAGATAGTCTCTTCAGTAAATGATGTTGGGAAAATTGGATAATCACATGCAGAAAAATGAAGTTGGACCTCCATCTTAATACCACTCACCACAGTTAACTCAAAATTCATTTAATAATGATTAATACCTGATTATTATTTAATAATTAATAATACATGAAACCATAAAACTCCTACAAGAAAATATAGGGGAGAAAAGTTCCTTGATATTGGCCTCGGCAATGATTTTTTTGGATGTAACACCAAAAGCACAGGCAACAAAAGCAAAACTAACAAGCTTCCACACAGGAAAGAAACAACAATGAAAAGGCAACTTACTGAATGGAAGAAAATATTTACAAATCATATATCTGATAAGGAATTAATATCCAAAATATATAAGGAGCTTATACAACTTAATAGTAAAAAAAAAAAAATCCAATTAAAAATGCAAAGAGAAACTGAATAGACATTTTTCCAAAGAAAATATAAAAACAGCCAACATGAAAAAGTACTCAACATCAGCGGTCATCAGGAAGACCTAAAATCATAATGAGATACCACCTCACAGCTGTTAGAATGGCTATCATCAAAAGGAAGAGATATCAAGCGTTGGCAAGGATGTGGAGGAAAAAAGAACCCTTTGAGGCAATGTAAATTGGTACAGACATTATAGAAAAAAATATGGTACTTCCTCAAAAAATAAAAAATAGGACTTCAAATTATCCAGTAATCCCACTTTGGGGTATAGATCCAAAGGAAATGAAGTAGGATATCAAAGAGATATCTGCACTCCCATGCTTAATTATTCCCAATAGCCAGGATATGAAAACAATCTAACAACATAAGTGGCTGTTTTAGATGAATGGGTGAAGAAGATGTGATGCTTATAATGATGAGAAAGAAGGAAATCCTGCCATTTGCAATAACATAGATAGACCTCGAGGCATTGTGCTAAGTGAATTATAAGTCAGATAGACAAAGACAAATACTGTATGATTTCACTTTTATGTGAAATCAAAAAAGCCTAACTCATGGAAACAGTGACAGAATGATGGTTGCGAAGGGCTGGGAGTGGTGTCATGGAGAATGTTCATGAAGGAGTACAAACTTCCAGTTATAAGATGAGTGAGTTTTGGGGATCTAATGTACAAGATAGTGATTATGTTAACAAGACTGTATTATGTATTTAAAATTTGGTAAAAAAAAAAAAAAAACGATGTTAAATATTCTCACCACAAAAGAAATGGTAATTATGTGAAGTGATAGGAATGTTACCTCACCCTGCATGTGGTAATAATTTTACCACATGCAAGTGTATCGAATCAATACACTGTACACTTTAAAGTTAAACAATGTTATATAACAAATACATCTCAATAAAGCTGGAAAAAAACTGTGTATTTCTTTTTTAATTAATCTTTTATTTATTTATTTATCTGCGAGAGAGCACATAACCACAAACGGGGGAGGGGTAAAAGGAGCCGGAGAAACAGACCCCCTGATGAGCAAGGAGTCCAATGCTGGGGCTCCATCCCAGGACTCAGGATCAGGGTCTGAGTGGAAAGCAGACACTGAACTGAATCGGGCCACCCAGATGCCCCCAAACCTGTATATTTCTATATTTCATCCAACAAGATGCTGCTGTCCTGAAAAGTGAGGAATCCCCAACTCCTCCTCAGAGCAGGGAATGCATGGTCCCACCTGATTTGTATCCACCACCAGCTCCATTCAATGTCTCAAATTCTGCCAGTCTCTATGACCAAAGGTTAGTATTATAAAGTTAACTTTGAATGACTTGGGTACTAAACAAAAATGAGAAGAGAACGATCTGCCTATATATACACGTCTTGTAAGAGAAATCTGCAAAGTTACCAGAGTCCTCCTCTATAACGGGTCACAATACCGTCTGTTATTGATATCTGGCCTTTCTTCTTCCAATAACATTCCACATTTCCACTTCCTTCAGCCTGAACTTCAGCCGGGTCATGACCACTTTCAGAATGTGGTCGTGGTTTGTTCATCTGGCTTCAGTGGAGCTGAACGACTTTGGAGCTAAAGAAATCAAATAGCTTGAAAAAAATTTAAAAATTTAAAAAATAAAATAAGTTTTTTAAAACTCTAGAAAGAAAGAAATCAAATAACTGTGAAGGCCGGTCTTTCGGGGGGTTACACACACAGACATTCATGTTGCCCAGGGAGGACAGGTGTTGAGGAGTCACGAGCACTGAACCCACCAAAGCGAACCGAAGTCTCAGCGTGCACCGAAGGCTGCATAGGAGCACCACACTCTACCACGAAGGAAGCTGTAATGTACAATTTAACTGCAGCCAAAATACACACCAGACACTTTTCCTCACCAACACCCCACCCCATTATCAGGATGGACATGTTGGGAACACAACAGCTGCTCCGAATTTCAAGGATTTACCAGAAAGAACAAATGTGTCCTATAGTGTGGGCTGTGCCACGCCATTCTTCAATGAGTTGAGACAAGTGATTCATGGATATGAATCACCCGTGACATCTGTCTCTAAAGCTGAGGCGTGCCCTGCTCTGTGTAGGTCCCTGTGTGTCAGGGTGTGTGTGGAGGAGGGGAGTTCTATCAGTATATGCTACTTTTTCATTTTAAATAGTTGCGAATTAGAAAAGAGAACATGCAAAATGAATCTGAATGCTCAGATTTAGATTTCTTTTTCATCCTTCTAGGAAAGAGATATTAATAAAATCTGGCTCCTGAGCCATCCTCCGGACTTTTACTGAGGCCAAGGGCATTGCTTTGAGTGCATATGGGGCAGGGTCCTCACAATTTAAAGCCAGAAAAAAATAGGCTTTGTTCACTTTGCCTAGGACATGTATTTCCATTCCCCAGGTCTTGGAATTCTTTCCTATACAACCTCATAGAAACATGTGGGATTATTGGAGACCATAGGAGAGGTCACACCAAAGCCACAAGTGGCTGGGTCAGCGGCTAACGTAAAAATCACTTCCAAGGAAAACTGAGGGGAGCTGGTGTTGACTGTTGATCGGGATTCCAGAGCCAACTCAGCCACAGGTCTGCTCGGAAACTGTAGGCTAAGCCTTTGTCTCTGCTGAGTTTCTGTATCATCTTTTATAAAAACGGAACTAATGCAAATCCAATTGTGAGGGTTGTTGAGTTAGTTAAATGAATGGACATTTGTGAAATCCTCTGACTCCAGGCTCCAGATGTGTCTGTTTCTTTCCTTTCTTTCCAACTTCCTTATCAGTAAGAGAAAACCCTACTCTTTTTTTTTTTAATTTTTTATTTAAATGCAATTTAGTTAACACATAGTGTATTATTAGTTTCAGTAGAGCCAGTGATTCATCAGTCTTATATAACACCCAGTGCTCCTTCCATCATGCGCCGTCCTTCATGCTCAGCACCCAGTTACCCCTTCCCTCCACCTACCTCGCCTCCAGCCACCCTTTGTTTGCTATAGTTAAGAGTGCAAAGCCAGATGCCTGGGTGGCTCAGTCATTAAGCATCTGCCATCGGCTTAGGTCATGATCCCGGAGTCCCGGGATTGAGCCCCGCATTGGGCTCCCTGCTCAGCAGGGAGCCTGCTTCTCTCTCTCTCACTCCCCCTGCTTGTGTTCCCTCTCTAGCTGTGTTTCTCTCTGTCAAGTAAATAAATAAAATCTTAAAAAAAAAAAAAAAAGAAGAATGATGGGGCGCCTGGGTGGCTCAGTTGGTTAAGGGACTGCCTTCGGCTCAGGTCATGGTCCCGGAGACCCGGGATCGAGCCCCACATCGGGTTCCCTGCTCGGCGGGCTTCCCTGCTCGGCAGGAAGCCTGCTTCTCCCTCTCTCACTCCCCCTGCTTGTGTTCCCTCTCTGGCTGTGTTTCTCTCTGTCAAATAAATAAAATTAAAAAAAAAAAAGAAGAAGAATGCAAAACCTATTTGCACAAATCCAAACTCCTCCTAAAATGATAAACAATGTCATTGTCTGATCCTACTCAGAAGAATCTATGTCATCACCAGGCCCAGGTTGGGTTCAAGTATCGGCTCCACACTTTTTGGATATGTGACTTTTGGCAAAATCAATGTACACAGCCTCAGTTTCCTCCTCTGTAGAATGAGATATTATAATAATGGCTCCTATCTCAGATGGTCATCAAAGAAATGTTTCAGTGAAAGGATACATAAAGTTCTTAGCACTGTTCACTCAAAAGCTATCAGCTAGAAGGTCTGCCTTTTAATGACCTTAACTAATTCTACCCATTAGCATGAAAGTAAAGAGAGAGAAGGAGAGAAAGAGAGAGAGGGAGAGAGAGAGAGAGAGAGAGAGAGAGAGAAATTGAAACAGTTTTGGAGAACTCTTGTCTTGATAACAGAGGAGCTGGTTCAAGTCCTTAATCCCCCTCCTAAATACCCTTGGTGTCTTTCATTCTCACCACCTGCCCCAACTTCCCCTGGAGGGTTTTCACACTCTGTGCTCTACACCATCCTAGAGACACGGTGAACAGGCAGGTGCAGGAGAGGAGCTGCATGAGAGATGTTTGTACACATGGGTGTACACCTGCATGCACACACACACCACTCAGAAGCCCAGGGAAGAAGGGCCCAGAAGCCCTTTAAGGATAAAAATATTTGTTTCCCAAGTTTGGCCCAGCCAATTCTCTTGCAATGTTCTGAGCACCATGGTGATGGTAGGAACGGGCCTGGGCAGCCACAGGGCACCAGGCCACACCTGCAGGCCAGCTGGGAGGCTAGAGATCCTTGGACGCGTGGGGACCAGCTGGGCAGGTGTTAGCACCAGGGCCATGGGTGTCACCTCCCACAGCTCCAGCATTCTACAGGAATGTAATTTAAAGGGTGACAGGTCTTGGTGGGGTTTTTTTGGGGGGAGGGGGGCATGTCTAGGTATGTTTTGTTTAGTATTTGAAATCAAGTGGTCCTTACGTGTGTGTCTCTGTCTGTATTTCTTGAGGTGATGGTGAAAGATGGGATCAGAATCACTTTGAAGACTTTGTCGAAATAAATAGCTCAACTTTCTTCTACCAGGTCCTAAAATGCCAAGCTTCTGATTCATTCATTGTCGTGAGGTCTGGACATAGGTGTTCTGAAGAAGAATCCAGGGAACTGTGACATGCACACGCTCTAGCTAGGACAATCCATAATCAAGTATTGGTAAGGCCATATTTATTTACTCCCAAAATTTATTTAGAAGAGACTTAAAGCAATCCAGGACCCTTCCATGCAGGGCCATGGCGTTCAGTTCGCAAGGGGCGACCATGTTTCCTGTTCATTGGTTTTAAAAGGATTTTACCCATTTACTTGAGAGAGTGTGTGTGAGCACAAGCTGGGACTGGGGAGGAGGGTGTCAGGGAAAAGGCAGAAGGTGAAACAGGATCCCTGCTGAGCAGGCAGCCCCATGTTGGGCTGATTCCAGGACTCTGAGATCATGCCCTAGGCTGAAGGCAGATGCTTACCCAACCGACTGAGCCACCCAGGCACTACTCCTGTCCACATTTTTCTTCCAAAGCCTACTTGACAACCTCCCTTCCTTTTTTTCCCCTGTTCTCTTTTCTCTGTTCCTCTATCTGTTATCCATTTCCTTTCTCCATTTGGCTCCTTCCTATTAGCCCCTGAGGATACTTGAGGGCCTGTCAGTTTAGCATTACAGAAGTGGCTTATTTGAATGCCTTCCCACCAAATGCCCCTCCAGAACCTCATGGAAACACTTTCACTGTGATGCTGTGTACCTCCCCGTGTTTCCCACAGTGGGGCAGCAAGGGGGCTGGTCTGAGCCTGCCCTCTCCTCTTTGGTGACACATGGGCCTGTTGGGGCTCTTTCCACCTCCTTCCCTCACCCACTGCTGGTCTCCTCTTCTGGGAGCTCCTGCTTCCTCAGGCATCACTGTGGAGAACAGCGGCTCTCAAACTTCCTCAGGGTCCCGTGGAGGGATTGTTAGAGCAGACTTTGCGACCCCTTCCTCCTGACTTTCTGATTTGTAAGACTGAGTAGGGGTCTAAGGATTTACTTTTCAAATAATTTCCCAGTTGCTATTGGTTCAGGGAGCACACTTTTAGAGCCACAGGTGAACAGAAGAGAACATAGGGATCAAACTCACTTGACCTCCATTATGAATTTAGCCAGTGAAGGTTGAGTCACCCAGGCAACTTATTTGCTTTCCTAGAGGCTCAGTATCATCAGCTGTAAAAATCTGATAATAACCTCACAGAACTAGTTTAAGGAGTAAACAAGACACCGTCTTTCTGACTTTCTGTGTGAGTAGCAAAATTTGTTAAATGGGATCTGAAGCACTGAGCTCCCGTCTAGCCATTACCAGCCACACTGGTGGCAATGGCCACCAACACCCATGCCATATGGTGTGATTGGGGATGTGAGTAACCATTTCAATGCACAAAGTCTCAGGATTCACTCAGCTTCCCCTGACACTCCTTCTCCCTGCCAGCTGTGTAGTCCAAACAGAGAAGGAAATGAAAGTCACTTTCATCTTCCTGGTCCTCATTCCCCTCCCTCTCTCACTCATGCTGCTCAATCTGGAATCCTGTAGCCAATTCCAAAGGGCACATTTTGTCCTTAGAAGGAATGTACAGGGCTTGCATTCCTGGGCTCAGAAGGGAGTGTGGTCTAATGGATAGGAAGTGGGAGCGGTAGGGTGGTGGGTTCTATTTAAAGCCTCCCTGCTGACTCATTGAGGCATCCAAGGGAAAATGGTTTAACTTCTGGGCCTTCTGGTTTCCTCTTGTTAGAGGAGCAACATGCCCTTCTTAGCAAGGTGCTTCTGAGGGCAGAGAAGTTTGTGTTGGAGAAGCCCTTGGAGCTGGGGAGTTGAGTGGTCATATCAAATGTGGAATGCAGAGAAGGACTCAATTCCTCCTTCTTCTCAGAAGCCTTACAGAAGGCTAATGTCCAACTAGTCAGGTAGCTCAAGACTCCATCCAGAGCCACAGGAAGCTCTGCAGTTTGGAAATATTCAAGATAACGAGAATTTTGTAAGCACTCCTGCTGAGTCAGCATTCCCCCCCTTCCCTGAGGTCTGGGACAAACAAAAGTGGGGAGCAGGAGGGAGGCCCGGGACTCTGAATGTAAGATGTCTGGGCCCGGCTTGGCTTTCTTAGAGGCTCAGGATCCTCAGCTGTAAAAAGCTGTAGAAATCTAAACACCTTTAGAGTGTTGGACCAGAGCCTGCACCACTCAGTCTCAAACTCCGGTGATCTCTAATATCCCTTTCAGCTCTTTGACACCCCCGAGGTTCTAGAACCCTGAGCCCTGAGTTCTCATCCAGTGTGACCAAAAAGTCAATGAAGTCAACAGAGAATAGTTCTTGGTTTCCACTAAGAAATAACACAAGGCATGCCCTCAGTCTTTGCCTTCCTCCAGAAAGGTTGCCTACACTGTCCATTCACTACCTCGTCCAGCATTTTTGAGTCCATGCTTGCCTTGGGCTGGGAAGAGGAATAAGACAAGGCCCTGCCCTTCAAAGGGCTCACCTCCAGCCAGAGCAGCAGGTCCTGGAGAAGAACCACCCAAGAGCACAGTTAACACTTCCAAGGGTTTGGGAAGGCCTTCAAAGAACAGAGGGAAGGAAAAGGAAACTGAGTCATAAGCTACAGGAAAGGCAAAAGGTAGGGAAAGGCTATCGACTCCTTCTGCCAGGCATCCAGCTGGCTGCTTTACATGCATGAATTCATTTATCTTTTCATCCATCTTATAAGGCAGATTTTTTTTTCTTTTCGCGGTTTAAAGTTAAGCAAAAGTGAGGCATAATAAACTTCCTAATGTTCCCAGAGCTAGTACATGGTGCTTAACACGCAGTATGTCAGACCCTACAATGCTCCCTCCCAAAAGACACTTGATCTGGCCTTAAACAAGCAGTAAGATCTCCCCGAACAGAGAACAACCACGGTCACCCAGGTAGAAAGAGCTAAAGGAAGGAAGTCATGGATATCAAATGGGATCAGAGGCACCACTTAAGGGCAGACACAGGCAGAGCCGGGAGAATAAGTAGGAAGTGGAGGACAACCATCTCGTGTGCCCTGCGTGCTGCCCCACGCAGTGATGGGCCTGACTGGTGACAAGGGACACATGACAGAGAAGTGACTTCACAGAGCCACTCCATCAGAGATAAACATGGGCCAAGCTGCGGCTTTGAGGGGTCCAGGCAGAGGCCAAGAGGATGTGGAAAAAGTGAGACGTGTGCATTCACTTGTGAGTAGCCGCACTGACTGTAAAAGGATCAGAACATAAAAATGATGACATTTCCTGTTCAGTTGGGAAAATCAGAGCCTGGTTTCATCTTTACGTCCACCAAAAATTCACTTGTCATCTCCAGCTCTCACCCCTTCTGTCTTTTCCTTCCACGACTAGGAGAGTGACAGTGACCAGGCACCACGTGCTAAGGGCTAGAGGCCCTGGCTGGCCATCATGTTCATTCCCCTTAATGACAAAGACAAGGAGACCCTGAGATGGCGGGGCTGGATTCGGAGACTGCCCTGTATGGCCCCTCCTGGTTAAAACAATCTCTCATTTATGTCTTTCTCTCAGCCCCTGACTCCTCTGTCCACTTATTTTCATCTTTCCCCCCTCTCTGTTTTTCCTTGCTTATAAAATCTAGCTCATGTGAGTAACGTTCATACAGTTATGAACACAGTCAGTTCTTTGTCATCTGAGATAATGAGAGGCGGGTCATGTGGATAACCCCAACTGCAAACACTATTCATACACATGACTGAGGAACATTCCAGTCTGACTAACAGTCTAATATTTGGTTTGGGCTGCATTCTCTGAGTAGCCATTAGCTGGATAGCACAGAGAGGTTAGCCGAGCAAGTCTCGGGAAGGATGAAAGGCCGGTACCCCGGGCGAGAGCGCAAGTACTGGCCAGGTCTCCTCCACTGAACAGTGGGCTGCGTGTGCCCCAGATGTTGTTGGTTTGTGTGATGAAGGCCGCAGTGTCTGCCTGGATAGTGTGGTTGGGGACAGCGTGCAGGCTGTCGTAAGAGAAGGTGATCCTTCGCCAGAGGTCTGGAAAGACTGAGCCCGCAGACCAAGTAGGGTCAGTGTCTCACTCCCGCAGTGGCTCAGCCTGCAGGGACAGGGCAGGGACAAGGCAAGGACTTCTCCCTGGGTTCTACTGTCAGTGTGATTCCTGCAGGTGGCCCTGCACTATGGAAACCCTCTTGGACAAAACCTGAGTGGACCCTGAGGAAATGTAAATTAGCTATACTCTAACACACAGAGATGAGCACCATTACTGTTTTGGCTTATTATTTTTATTTTATTTTCTAAGATGACAGATGACAGATGATGGTTAGATAGATGGATGGATGGATAGATAGGTGATAGATAGAAAGATATATAGATGGACAAATAGAGAAATAGATGCTACATAGACAGATATAGGTGGTAGATAGATGTTTCATGCATAGCTTTATATTTTACATTTTACTTACATATTCTTGTAAGCATTTTTATATCATTTGGTTTTTCTTTTCTTTTTTCTTTTTTTTAAAAAGATTTTATTTATTTGACAGAGAGAAACACAGCCAGAGAGGGAACACAAGCAGGGGGAGCAAGAAAGGGAGAAGCAGGCTTCCCACCGAGCAGGGAGCCTGATGTGGGACTCGATCCCAGGTCTCCAGGATCATGACCTGAGCTGAAGGCAGTCGCCCAACCAACTGAGCCACCCAGGCGCCCCTCATTTGGTTTTTCTAATGTCTATAACATTTAATTTTATGTATGCATAGTCGTCCATTACATTTCTATATTATTGAGATAGACTTTCCAATTCTTTGCATATTGTATGTAATAATGCAATGAAAATCCCCCTGCATGGATATTTCTTTGAATCGTTCAGTTGTTCCTTAGCAGAAATTCCTTTAAAAATGAATTTCAGGAAAAATAAAATGAGTTTCAGGGTAAAGGGGTACAAAGATTTTTAAGGCTCTTGAATCAATTATCAGAAAGTTTTCTAGCTCTTGTTCGTGGATCTTCAGAGGTGGTGGGCTCTGGGATGAAGCTGAACATGTGTTTCCCTGCCACCGGCTCCCAGAAACTCATTGAAGCAGATGATATTTGCAGACTTCTTACCTTTCCTGAGAAGCATGTGGCCACAGGAGTTGCTGCTGATGTTCTGGATGAAGAACAGAAGGGTCCGGTGGTGTGAACTCCTGGTGGGAATGACAGGCGTTTCCCCCGTTGGCCAGGTCACCTGCCCAACTGAGTGAGGGGTGTTCCTCTTACAGACCAAGGACAACTGGAGAAAGAAAGAGTACCTCTGTGGACGCCGATCTGAGGGTTCTCAATTTGGTCCTGGTAAGAAAGCGGGGGAAGGATATTCCTGGCCTCGATGATACTACTTAGCTGATCATGTGGGGCCCAAAAGAAATGGCAGAATCCAGAGACTCTTCAGTCTCTCTGAGAAGATGCCACCCACCGGTATTTTGTGAGAGAGCGCCTAAACAAGGAAGGTAAGAAACCTACCACCCAAACAGCCCGGATTCAGTGTCTTGTTACTCCGCGCGTCCCGCCACACAAACGTGAGTATATGGCTCTGAAGAGTTGAATACTGAAAAAATTAAGGAAGAGACTGCAGAATATGCTAAACTTTTAACCAAGAGAATGAAGGGTCAAAGAAAAATGCCAGAAACAGATTGCCAAGAGATGAAGTCCTCTCTGCCCTCTCGAGCAGGTTTTACCTCTCAGTCTGAGTCAGGTCAAAAAAGAGATGTTGGAAAGTAACAAATAAATCAGCCATCAGAAAAGAGAGAAGTTTTCTAAGTAAGTGGCAACAATTTATACTTCCATTGGTGGTATAAGTAGCAACGACTTGCCACCTTTAAAAGTTGTTTCAGAATGATTAGAACTTTACATAGGTAAAAAAAAAAAAAAAAAAAAAAAAAAGGTAATATGGGGTGCCTGGGTGGCTCAGTTGGTTAAGCGACTGCCTTCGGCTCAGGTCATGATTCCGGAGACCAGGGATGGAGTCCCGCATGGGGCTCCCTGCTTGGCGGGAAGCCTGCTTCTCCCTCTCTCACTCCCCCTGCTTGTGTTCCCTCTCTAGCTGTGTTTCTCTCTGTGAAATAAATAAAATCTTAAAAAAAAAAAAAAGGTAATAATTCGATGTTTTAATTAGGATTTCTTTGCATTTATTTGCAAACATTTTTTCTATGCTTACAGAACTCTCAATTTAAAATGCTGCCCGTTTCTCTATTGGAGATTCTTATATATATAAGCTATTTTTATGAGCTTTTCTTATACATTTTTTTTTCCTGTGCTGATTTTTTTCTTCATTTGTTTTTGGTCTTTTAATTTTGTTGATGATTCTAATATTGAAAATTTTTAGTTGAATTGTCCTCAAGTCTTTGCTTTTACTTTGTAATTTCCTGTAGGCTTTTATGTTTATATTTCCTTCTTCACTTTAAAGACTAGAGAATACATATTCATATTTCCTACTTGCTTTTTTTTTATATTTAACTGTATACTTCATGTTGTGCTTATTTTGCTCATAGGATGAGGTGAAGATTTTACTGGAGATCATTCTCCTAAGTCTTTATTGACTAATCCATTTTTTTGTGGTGTTTTCTTTTCACATACATTCCCATATATGCAGTGCACACACTGATACATCACCCAGACTCCCTCCTCAGGAACGAAGGACTTATTCCTCCTGCTGTAGGAAGACAGCCCTCAGTTGTCAAGCCGTTCTGGAAATTGCTGCAGCAGAGTAAAGCTACCCTGCCCTGAGTCACATCTCCTCCTGGGATCAGCCCTCAACCACTGATTGGTTGGTATTGGTTGATCAAACTTCCTCCCAACTAAGGGGAGAATTCTGAGGGCCCTCTCAGCCCCTGTGGGGCTGAAGCCTATATTGGGATTGATTCATAGCTCAGATTCTCCCTTTGCCTGATTTCACTTCCACCCCCTCCTTCCTTCTATGCTGATCCTAAGGGCGCTCCCTAACCAACATCCTGCACTGAAATTATTCAATATTATTTAGGATACAACCAAATCACCTTTCTAAAATACAAATTTCAAGTTCCAAAACACATCTAGCCCCAAGAGTTTCAGATAAGGCATCGTGGACCAATACAGAGTGCATTTTGAACTCTTATTTTTATTTATTTATTTATTTATTTATTTATTTATTTTTAAAGATTTTATTTATTTATTTATTTGACAGAGACAGACACAGCCAGAGAGGGAACACAAGCAGGGGAAGTGGGAGAGGGAGAAGCAGGCTTCCCGCTGAGCAGGGAGCCCGATGCGGGGCTGGACCCCAGGACGCCGGGGTCATGACCGAAGCCAAAGGCAGATGTCTAAGGACTGAACCACCCAGGCGCCCCGCAGGTGTCCTTTTAATTGCAGTATCATCATTAAGCATTTTGAAATCTAATAAAGTCTCTCCTTCAGCAATGCTATTCTTTTACAACAATTTTTGTAATTCCCACCTATTTTCCTCTTTGAAATTAACTTCAGAATCATTTACCAAATTACCTTCCAAACTGAGATTTTCACTGACATAATATTAAGCATAAAAATTAATCTGAGAATTAATACCTTCGAAGTATTTGACCATCCCATTTAAGAATATGAGAAACCTATCCCTTTGTTTAGGTTTACCTTTTTATCTTTAGCTGCATTTAGGTGGATTTTAAAATTTCTTCACATAAACTGCACACATACCTTGTTAAGGTTGTGTGAATGACTTAATATTAGTTGTTGTTCTGAAAGAAACTAAAACCTTTTTCTCCATTAATTCTCCTAATTGGTTATTATTTGTTTATAGAAAAAATAATTTCTTCATAGCTTTACTTTCTATTGCCTCCCTGAATAGACTGAATTCATATAGTATTGAAACCTACCCCCCAATGTGAAGGTATTTGGAAGTGGGGCTTCGGGAAGGGAGTAGGTCTTGAGAGCAGAGCCCTCATGATTAGTGGGATTAATGCCCTTGTAAAAGAAATCCACAGAGTCTTCTTGTTCCTTTTTACCATGTGAGGTCATAGGGAGAAAACAGCTGTTTATGAACCAGAAAGTGGGCTCCTACCAGACGCTGAATTTGCCAGGACCTTTATCTCGGACTTCACGGAGAAATAAATGTGTGTTGTTTAAGCCTCAGTCTGTGGTATTTTGTTAATAACAGACTGAAGGGACTAAAACATTCCTTTCTGAAATTACATTAATTCTAAGAAATTTTCAATTGGATTTCCTTGAATTTCCCCCATATTTACTTATGTCATCTGCAAATAATGATAATTTTGTTCTCTCATTGAATATTCATGAACCTTCTTTCCATTTTCTATCACATTGTGCTGGACCTTATGTTTATAACAATGTGAAATGCTGATGGCAGGGGCAGGAATTCTGGTCAGCTTTCCAGTTTTAATTGGAATTGTCCCTACTGCTTCCCCATTAAACGTCATGCTGGCTGATACTTCAAGACGGCTTATTCTTAATCATCTACAGAAATATTATATCCTTAGCTTTCTAAGAGTTTCTTTTCCTTCCGTAAGAAATACGTTACATTGTTTATTTTTATATCTGCTGAGACTACTGTTTGTGTCTTTTAAACTACTGCTATGAAGTGACATTCTAATTGATTTCCTACTAGTAAACCATTCTTGAATTTCAGGATAGACTATTTCATTGTAGTGAGTGAGTTGCACCAATTCTTTATAGAAATATGGATTTCACATACATTTCTATAACTGAGATCCGTCTACTGATAGAAGTTCTTAGATGTGAGGCAGCAGAGTCGTCACCCAGGGAACAATTTAAAAATGCAGATCACAAAACCTAGAAGCTGTGACAGAAAAGAAAGATAAATTTGATTTTTGAATAATTTTAATTCTTTAATAGAAAAAAATTCCTCCTGGCCAAAGGACAAATAGAAATTTGTTAAAAACAGTGAACTGAAGTTCAAGCCCATATTTTGCAAAGTGCTCAAGCAATCAATTACAAAAAGGAGAAGACATCCAATAGTAAAAAGAATAGTTACAAACAGGTAGTTTATGGGGGAGGGAATAAAAACCGTAAGAGGACAATATAATTTGAAACAGTTCCCAAACTTGTTGATAAAGAAATATAACACAAAACTAAAAGAGATACAAGTTTGAGTCTATTGATATAACAAAACTCCATACATTTGATGACACCAGTCCCAGTAAAAATATGGGAAACCGGACACTTGTATTCCGTATTGTTTCTAGAGAAGGGCTTGGCAATAGCTCTCAAATTAAAAATCCGTGTGTATTAGATCCAGTAATTCTGCTGCTAAGAAGTTACCATCAACAGATGAATGGATAAAGAAGATGTGGTACATATATACAATGGAATACTATGCCTCCATCAGAAAGGATGAATATCCTACTTTTGTAGCAACATGGACTGGATTGGAAGAGATTATGCTGAGTGAAATAAGCCAAGTAGAGAACGTCAAGTATCACATGGTTTCACTTACTTGCAGTGCATAAGGGGTAATGTAGAGGACGGTAGGTAGGAGAAGGAAAGTAAATGGGAAGTAGGGCAATCCAGGGAGAGAAACAAAACAAGAGAGACTTTGGACACAGAAACAAACTGAGGGACTTGGAGGGAGGGGGGTGGAGGGATGGGAGAGCCTGGTGGTGGGTACTGGGGGCACCTATTGCATAGAGCACTGGGTGTGGGGAATGGGGAATGAATCTTGGAACACTGGAAAAAAAATTTAAGTAACAATAAAAAAAAAAGAAGTTACCATATGGATGTGTTCACAAAATATATAAAGTGCAAAAGTAAACCAAAGCAACAAATGAATTTACCAATCTGTCTTAATTTTAAAACATACCTTTTTGATGGAATAGTATGTTGCCATTAGAAAGAAATAGATTTCTGTGTACTGATAGGGATAGGGAAAATTTCCAATATAAGTCTTTAAATGAAGGAAAGCAAATTGAAGAAGAACGAGTATATTCTGCCCCCTTTTGTAAATATATTGAAGATGGATAAGTAAAGATACACACTGGTATGTGCATCTATTTTGTTGTTCATACCAAAAGGTTATCTTAGGGGCAGGACTTGGATAAGATGGCAGAAAGAGAGGGGGACAAGGATGCTTTTCACTATGTACTCTCTACACTGTTCAAATCTTCCATGTTCCTTCTCTTAAAATGTAATATGAGGGGCGCTTGGGTGGCTCAGTTGGTTAAGCCACTGCCTTTAGCTCAGGTCATGATCCCGGAGACCCAGGATCGAGCCCCACATCGAGCCCCCCATCGGGCTCCCTGCTCAGCGGGAAGCCTGCTTCTCCCTCTCTCGCTCTCCCTGCTTGTGTTCCCTCTCTGGCTGTGTCTCTCTCTGTCAAATAAATAAAATCTTTAAAAACAAAAAAACAAAAAAACGTAATGTGAGCAAACATTTTCTAAGTGTTTCAAAATGTGTTTTCTTGTATATACTTTTGTAGAGTAAATTGATAAAAAGAATTTAAAATCATATCCCTGAGCCCTATCCTAAAGATTCTGACCCCGTGGGGAGGAGTGGGGCCCAGGAATCTTAAAATTTTACATGCATTCCCAATAAATTGAATGTAGGTAGCCAAGAAACACATTGAAAATCTCAGTTCTGTAGCTATGCTAATTGGTTTTGCCTCCTTCAGGTATTGAGCCTGAGGTTAACGTAGCATAATAAATGATTTGCATGGCACTAAGGAATGTGAGGAAGTGTTGAATCACTAAATGATGGCCCCTGACATTAATATTGCACTCTGTGTTAACTACACTGGAAATAAAATGAAAAACATAATAAACAAATAAATGATTTGCATAGCTGTCCATGACTTTCTGTTATCTGACAGGTTATATAGCATCAGAATTACCAATGCTGCATAATTTGGGAAAAATCACTAATAAGACAATAGTTTTTGTGGAAATAATCCTTTGATACCTTATTTATTTTTTCCAAAGCTATTTTTTCCATTAAATCTTCTATTTATTTTTTTAATCACATCGAGTCAGTTATATTTTCAGTCCACATTATTTGGATTTTCAAACTATTACCTTAGAATTATGCACATAAATCTCTAACAATTTTCTTTTCTTTTCTACCCTGCCCATTTTATAACATGTTTCTTATGTCTCAGTTTTATTTTGAGAACTCTCTCACTTTTCTCTGAGTATTCTTGATCAATTTTATACATATTTTTAAAGAAGCTGTCGCCTGAACTTTTTAATCAACACTATTCTGTTTCTATTTTCTAATCTTCATTTAATATCTGCTTTTATCCTTATGATTTATTTCCCCTATTTTACTTAAATTTGTATTGTTGCTTTTGAAACATAAAACTGGGAATGCCTGGGTGGCTTATTTTGTTGGGTGTTAGATGCTTAGTTTCAGTTTGGGTCCTGATCCTTGATCTCAGGGGTTGTGAGGTCTGCCCTCAGGACTCCATGCCCCTCTGCCATCTGCTTGACATTCTTTCTCCTTCCCCCTCTGCTACTCCCCACTCATGCTCACTCTCTTTCTCCAAAATAAATTTTTAAAAATCCTTGAAACATAAAACTGTCGCTCACTCTTTTCTATTTAATCATGAAAGTATATAAATTACGGACTTTGACTATAATACTTGCTTCATGTGATAATTTTCTTTTTTTATTTTAAGATTTTACTTATTTGGGGGCGCCTGGGTGGCTCAGTTGGTTAAGCAACTGCCTTCGGCTCAGGTCATGGTCCCGGAGACCTGGAATCAAGCCTCACATCAGGCTCCCTGCTTGGCGGGAAGCCTGCTTCTCCCTCTCTCACTCCCCCTGCCTGTGTTCCCTCTCTGGCTGTGTTTCTCTCTGTCAAATAAATAAAAAAGATTTTACTTATTTGTCAGAGAGAGAGAGAGCACAAGCAGGGGGAGACACGGGCAGAGGGAGAAGCAGGCTCCCCACTGAGCAAAGAGAAGAATGTGGGACTCGATCCCAGGACCCCGGGATCATGACCTGAGCCAAAGGCAGACACACTTAACTGACCTAGCCACTCAGTTGTCCCTATATGATAATTTTCTAAATCACTCTCTGAGTATTAGTTAATGATCTGTAGTGATAATTTTATTTTCCCTTTAGCTCTGTAGTTATTTAAGAAATTCTAATGAATTTATCATATGGTTAAATGTATTTCTTTCTTTTAGTTATTTAAAATCTGTTGAAAAGCCAAAGTTGTCAGAAGATGTAATTATTCTATACCTGCATTTTGAAGTCTTCTTTGTATCCTTAAACATCCTGTATTTGTTTCATAAATATTCTACACGTATATTCTATTTTCAATAGATATGTACTAATTCATTCTTGTTAAATAATATTTATTATTTAATACTGCTAAATAATAATATTATCTATCTTCATCCTTGATTTTTGGTCATCTGATCTTTCAAAATACAAGAGAAGCGTGTTAAATTTTCTTTCCTACAAGTTTATACCTATTCACTTCTGTGTCCTTTTATTATAGGTATATCTTTTATTTTTGAACTCAGTTTTACTGTCATTAACTTATTAAAATATACGCTTAGCATGTTTTAGCTTCTCGTTTTAGTCATGAAGTCGTTCAGCAGATATTCATTTAATGCTCACTCCGTTCAGTAACAGCTGACAGAACCACTTGATACAGATCTGGCCAGTAAAATGAAGCACAATTCTGCTAGTGTCTGATTCTCCACTTTTTCTTTTTTCCTACATGGACACAGTCAACTGGCTGGAGCCACAGCAATTACCTTGTGAGCAGGAGGGCAGGACCAAGACTTGTAGATCTATCTCCCAAGGTTATTTACTTCCTGAAACAACACCAACAACCAGCTACCTCTCCAATTTTTGTTATAAGAGGAAAAATAAATCTCTATTGTTGGATACACTGTTGGCTGTTGTGTGCTTGTAACTGAATACATTCTTGATTAATATGTCTTTACAGCTACTTCAGATTTTTCCAAACCATATGTGAAACTATAACTTTTTAATTATAAAAGTAAGTACACTGAAGTAATATTCTATGTAATAAAAGAAGTTAGGATATTATTAGTTATCTTTATTTTCCAATCTTTATAACTGTAATTTATGAGATCAAAATTTTATTTTGCTTGACTTTTTATGATAATTTTTTATATCATGTTACTTTTGCATTGAATTTTGTAACCATAATTGTAACAATTATTTAGAATTAATGTTTTTGCTCCATGTTGTCAGTTTACACTTTAGTTCTTTAATGGTTGAATTTGTCCATTCATGGGGGACAGCATTTCACTCCTCTTTCGGGCAGCTGTCCTGTCTTTAGGCACATTTTACTAACATCCACAAGAGTGCTATTTTTCTTTGAAATCCTTCCATGATTAAAAATGCTTCTTTGGCCTTTTAAGCATGAACATGTTAGACAGTAACACTTTGTATAACTAAGAACTCTTGGGTTCACATTTTTCATCAAAACTCTACCTGTTTAAAACTTCCTTACAAAACTTCTATAAAATATTAGGAAGAATAGTCTAAGGGCAGTGCAATGTTTTTTTCTTTGTTAGACTATATACATATTTTTTAATTCTTAAAAAAGAGAGAGAGAGAGTTGCAAGAATGTGCTACCTATCAATAATTTATCCTGGAAGATAGTAAGTCTCCTTGGATCACAATTCATATGATTGTGACAATGATGCTGATGATAATGGTGATGATTTCAAAAGCTCAGGAAGGTTTTCTTCTATGTATCTTTCCTTATTCCTTCTTTTGTTTTGGTCTCTTTCTTCTGAATGTTGCCGTCTCAAATTGGTTTTCTCTGTATCTCTAATTTTTTAAATTAATTTTTTAATTCTTTTTCAGCATTTGTAACCACATATATTTGTCTACAATATATCTCTACATCACAATTGTCTCTCCATCACTGACTTGGTTCTCTGCATTATCTATTCTACTCATTACTCTCAAGGCATATTTTGATTCTTCCATTCCAGTTGTAGGTTTCTAGAATTCTCCCACCTCTGTCAGATCCTTTTTCATGTGTGCTGTCATTCCACAGGCCACTTTGATCTCATCTCTCAACTCTTGCTTCTCACGCTCCCACTTTCTCCGATTTATTGAGAGCACGAAGAGAACATGGTCTAAGTGATTTTTCTTCTCTTTTGTGTATGCTTTTTCTCTCATGGTATTGTCCTTAGACAATATAGATTTATGAACAACAAGACTATTTTTTTTATTGACTTCATGTCATTTTTCTGTTTGTTCATCCTTGACTAATGGAACTTGAGGATTTATTTTGCCACCTGAGTATTCCTTAAGGGGTATTTCATTCCAGACATTAGCAAATAATTGACTGATAACCTTCTTTTCTGGTCATTGTAACTTGGCATCTGAATCATCACACCTGCTTTGATGGAAAAGTGGAATAAGGTGAGTCAAGGACAGGTCTCTTGCTGACGCCCTACCCGGAAACTCTGCTTTTTTCTTAAGGGGAAACCCCCTGATCCATGGATGCAAATGACAGATCGCAAAACCATTTTTCTTTCACTTAAAAGTGATTTAAAAGGTAAGTCAGTAAGTCTGATTGCTGGTACGCTATACTCATCTGCAGGAGGGAGACGATACAGGAGGGTGGTTTGAGTAGGTTTTGGGGGCTACTTGGGTTTCTGCCTCTTAGATGCTTCCTCGTGGTGTGACTTCAGGACACCCACCCCTGTGAATCTCTGCTCTCTCATGGGTAAAACTGTGCTATTGGGAAAATTAGATCGTGTATCATACGTTGTATGCATCATATTATTAACATATGTTAGGCATCATTAATGCAGAAACTAATATGTGGCAAGTATTCAAGAAAATATAATGATAAATATTTTGTTAGCTGCACAATTATTTTGTAAGACCTGATATTTTCCATTTTTATTTATTTTTAAGGAAACCTTCTGTACTAATTTCTTTCAAGTACCTTGTAATCAAATTCCTAAATGAATGCAATGGTACCTTTTAAAAACAATTTAATTAGCTTTATTCCACAAAAATGCATACCCGCAGGTCCATTGCCAGCCACTAATCAATTTGAGTAAGTTAACAAGAATATGGAGCCATTTCAAGAACCACTGAATGTATTCATAAGGAACACAATTCGATTTCGACTCAATTTCACATAATGATAAGTAGCTTAAAAGGTTCATAATAGGCGCGCCTGGGTGGCTCAGTTGGTTAAGCCACTGCCTTCGGCTCAGGTCATGGTCCCGGAGACCCGGGATCGAGCCCCACATCGGGCTCCCTGCTCGGCGGGAAGCCTGCTTCTCCCTCTCTCACCCCCCCTGCTTGTGTACCCTCTCTGACTGTGTTTCTCTCTGTCAAATAAATAAAATCTTTAAAAAAAAAAAAAAAGGTTCATAATAAAGTCTTTTCACAGACTAAGAAAGACTAAAATGTTATCCAGAATTTTATTTCATTTTTATTAGGTGAAAATGTTTTCACTGTTGACATTTTTGCCAGCTTAAGTTCACAGAAAGAATGTTTTCAGTTAGTTACAAATATCAAAATGGATCATCATCTTAGAGGAAGGAAAATGAGTAATCAGACACCTGGGCAGGGCCTACAAAGAAGTTCAGGGATACAACACTTTCTTCTCTGTGGCCAGCCCTCCACATAAACTTGATCTAAGACACAAAGTTTGAATATACTTCTCCAGATTAAAAAATTAGAAATACTTTTAGGGTGCCTTTGGCTCAGGTCATGGGCTCAAGTTAAACCAGGATTGAGCCCTAGGATCGAGCCCTGGGATCGAGAACCCTGCTTCTCCCTCTTTCGCTCCCCTGCTTGTGTTCCCTCTCTAGCTGTGTTTCCCTGTCAAATAAGTAATTAAAAAAATAAAACAATAAATTAGAAAGACTTTTAACAACTGCCTGCTTTATAATTAAATTGATTTCTTTAAAACTTTGTGGGAAATATTTATACTGAAAATCCTTGGGGCACATGGGTAGCTCATTCAGTTCAGTGCCTGCCTTCAGCCCAGGGCATGACCCCAGGGTCCTGAGATCAAGCCCTGCATCGTGCTCCCTGCTCAACAGGGAGTCTGCTTCTCCCTCTCCCTCTCCCCCAGCTTCTGCTTTCTCCTGCTCACTCACTCTCTCTCTCTCAAATAAACAAATAAAATCTTTAAAAGAAAAAAAAATCCCTTCCCACGGGTTCTCTGTGAGGTCCTGAATTACTGCTGGACGAGACTGGAGAGGATGGAATGCTTTATACTCTTTCCCTGGGGTTGAGCATCCCCTGGAGACCTCAGGAGAGGTGCTGTTCTCGAGGACACAGGTGTTATCCTGAACTCAGGGGAGCTGCAGAATCAAAGTCCTTTTGCAACTTTTTGCTCAAGAGAGCCACCTACTGTGTCGCTTTCACATCATTCACATGCACCCTAGGTAAAAGCAAGATATTTGGGGGAGAAATTCCATTTTTAATGATTCAAACATTTTAATAGCTTTTTTCATTCTCAGAATATAAATGTATCCGTGACTTTAAGAAAGAGGTTCCTTCTATCTGAAGTATAATAAATTCTCAAAGAAGAGTATTTGATTAGATATGAAAAATGCCAGAAGGCCCTGGTCATTAAAAATCTAGCCAAGATAAAAGGAAAAAAAAAATCTTCCCAATGATGGCATAAGTTAACGACTGGGGAAAAGAAGGAGATGAACATTTAACGTGAGCCACATTCCTGTGTTTCACAACTGGCTATACCTGTAAGACCCATGCACGTAACCTTTATCCTGCTCTTTGGAAGGACCATGTGGGAAGTCTGATGACCACCCTCCAGGTAGCCTGAAACCCCAGATGGAGGCTTAAACGAGGTGCTGCGAACTACATGGCTTTACCCAAATCCATTTATTTCTCTGTAGGTCAAGTTAAGCATCTCAAATGTGAGGGCAATCATTAAATGAGAAACCCAAAACCATTTGTTTAAATAAATATGGCCAGAACACAAGCATATGAAAACATAAAAAACTGGCGTGACCCCAGAGCACTCCTAAGGAACCCTACGGTTCTATGGGACTCTGCAAACTAGACCAGGTGATTTCGTAGACGATCTCTGGCACCAAGGCTCTATGGTTCTAAATGCAGTATGTTAACAACAACAACCAGAGCCCTGTGTTTCCATCTGTAGAAGGTGTTCATGAGGTCCAGAAAAATGGGAACCAGTCCACGTGGGGTCACTGTAAAGGTGAAGAAAAGAAAATAACAAAAAATCAGCTCCGCTCTAACTCAGAGTCAAACAGAGAAGGTGGTTAGTACTTTTGGATCTCTGCCAGAGCTCCAGCCCCTCCTCTGAACTGCCCGTGTAGGACACTGAGCCCTTTCTAAGGAAAAGAGATGGAATGTGCCAGAGCACTTGCTGCCATCAACGTTCTTCCCCTTGAAGTCTGTAGGATCAACTCGTACTAGGAGACTTTGCTGACACCGGAGAGAAGAAATGCATAGCATGAACCTTTGTTCTCCTAACAGGCTTGTCCTGTTTGCTGCTTTGTGAACTGACATAAATTAAATAGAGCAATGCACTCAAATCGCACTGGGCTTGATAGCATAAAGGAAGATTAGATGGGGAGTGAGTGTGCAGCCACTTTACAAAGTCAGCAGGTCATAAAAGCACTGGCATTCCTGAGGCAAGAATGTCCATAGTCACTCTTCACACTTCCTCCCCCAGCAGTGGTCTCCCAGCCTCTTCCCTTCTTATCATACATTCTGAGAAACGCAGGGAATTATACAGTAGTTCATGACTTGCGATCACTAAGGGATTTAGGATTTCTTCTGGAAGCCTTATCTTTAACCACTCAGGTTCTATCCTTTTGCTTTATTTAGTCTGGACTTAACAGTTTTTTCCATATTTATCCTTCACATACCCAGTCTCCCCAATTTTTCAGGGATTCTGTCCATCCTCAATGGATTCCTCTTTGATAGTATATGTATTTTCTGTTGCATAAAAATCATTCCCAAACTTAGTGCCTTAAACCATAAATACATATCATCCCGCAGAGTTTCTGTGGATCGGGAATTCTGGACCTGGGCGATTTGGGCTTGAAATCTCCCATGAGGTTGCAGTCAAGATGTTGGCCCAGAGTACAGTCACCTGGAGCCTCATCTGGAACTACAGCACACCCGTATAAATGACTCCCTCCCATGGCTGTCGGCATGAAGCCTAGATTCCTAACTGCTGTTGAGGGGTGATCCTAATTCCTCCCCACGCCAACCTTTCAGTAGCACTGCTGAGTGTCCTCACAACAAGGTGGTCAGTTTCCCCTGGTGTGAGTGATCCAAGTGACAGAGACCAAGGAGGAGGCCATAATGCCTTTTATGATCTAGTCTCTTAAGTCACACACCATGATGTCTAGAAAACTCTATTGGTTTAGAAATGAATCACTAATGCTGAAGCCATGTCTTGGGGATGGGGGTGGGGAGCAGGCTCCACCCATCTAAGGGAGGAATATTGAGGAACGTGTGGACATATCTTAAAACTTCCAACCTCTCTTTAGGATAGGCCAGGATAGTAAGTGGCAACTTCAAAAAGGAATTACTACAAGGGTAGCAATTCAACGGACAAAAGAAGCCTCTGCAGGACTTTGGGAACTGGCAACAACATACTGCACATTAAGTGTTGGTTTACAGATCATTAATGCTTGACAATGGAATTGGGAGCCAAGGGATCTTTGATTTAAGTGTTAGCTGTAGAAGACACTGCAGGTATCTTTGTAATGATCTGGTAAATGAATGGAAAAATTAATTCACAGAGATTTCAGGAACACACCTGATGTCTCTAAGAAATACACTTTGGAATTGGTCTGATATGATGGTGTGGGAGAGTCAAAGGTGCTCGTGATCAGATTCCAGGGAAGGTGTTGATGCTTCTAACACAGCTGCTGGCTGCAGTAATCTTTTCTTTGAAATTATGTTCATGATTTTGCCAAATTTTACAATAACTCTGGAGAAAAAAGAAGTGGCAAACTTTGTACTATTTTCATTGTGTGTGTCCAGGGTACAGGGCAAGGGAGATTGAAGTTTAATGTTAGCATACAAGACCAACAATTCATTCTTGCCAAAAACCAATAGATAAAATTCCATTAAACAAGGTCTTTTTGGAACGGAGGCAATCAATCGACTTGCTTGTGTTATTTTGTTTTTTGTTTTTTCCAACAGTCTGTTTCATCAACATACAACTATACCTCCCTCTCTCCCTCCCCTCCCCAAAAATAAAAACAGTAATAATAATAAAAAGCTTCTTTGGCAAAGCCAAAGACATTTACATTTATTATACCAACTATTTTTAAGCTACTAATAGAGAAAAAGACTCGTATATAACTGCCTGAAAAAATACTGCTTCTTCTTCCCCAGGGACTGGGTGTGATGGATTAAATACTAAACAAGAAAAAGTAACAAGTCTTGGCTGATATTCCCCATGCTTTCTAACATTTCTCTCTTCATGGGGACGGTTCATCTCACCTCCCTCGAGCTGTCTAGCCACCAACTCTGTATTCCACTGTGTGTATCTGTACCTATTTTCCTTCTATTCAAATGTATAAAGTGTGTTCTGGACACCAGTGAATCTTTTGCCATGGTTTCCTTCGGCCCCACCAGCCGAGAAGAAGGCTGAAGTCTGTAAACTTATGTGACTGTAGAGAATTTCATGAAGGGAAGAGGCTCTTTTACAAAGTGAGTTCTCTCCTGTTATCTCTGCAGCTCTGCTCTCCCAAGTGAGGCCCATGAAGTAGACAGTTCATACGGCCCAAATCTCTGGCCTCACGGCAGACCTGTGAAATCAGAATCAGGGCTTTTCAAGACGATCCCCCAGTTGACTCCTATGTGTACTTAAGTTTGGGATGCAGTGCTCCAATTATTTTAAACTCAAAAAACTTGCATTCCAGATAAATGAGAAAGCTTTACACAGGGCCTTGGCAATCACGTGGTCCCCTGCCCTTTCCTACTCAGAGTCTCACCCTGGACTCAGCCTGCAGAAAAGAAAAACAAGTTGCTGGATGCCAATGTTCCCATTCTGGTGGGTCACTTGCACTTTTGGTGGGAACCGGGGCTATCTGACCAGACCATCAGACCCAAGCAGGCCAGAGACGCGGCTGAAGAACTAGGAGAGGCTTGCAAACAGAAGCATTCAGACAGGCTAATCCTGGCTGCAGGGAAAGGCACAAGACTGTGACAGACACCCAGTTGATGGAAAAGGAGACCCAATTCAGACACGTCCAGCTCCGTTAGCTTTCCTGGGTTCGCCCAACTCCCTATTTCTCCATTGTTTTGTACACACACAGGATGACAACTTATAAATCTATGCACGAAAGGGCCAGAGCTTCTCTGCTGAAAAGCATAAAAGGCATAGATACTGCCATCCCCAACCCAAAAAGCTCCATTTGGAACTGGATCAGAAGCAGAGTCAGATGCTCACATCTGCAAAGAGCGAATACACGTTAACACGGAAATATTTGAAAAGCCACCATAATTACTAACAAGGAAAGCAGAACAGAGATTTCAACAAGCTCTCCGTAGACCTACAGGTCTCGTATATAACTGCCCTCCCTTTCTTTTTCAATATTGGATGACACCAACAAGGCCTGGGAGGATATCTTTACCCTTTTAGTTGTACAGATAAGGAAGGAGGTGTTAAAGTCAAGAGGGCTACCGCCACCGAGAAAGAACTCCAAGAGACGCTCTCATGCAAGCAGCAAGGGGTTTATTTGCCGAGCATGCTGGGGCCCTCTGTACACACTGGAACAGAGGAGCCCCAAGAAGGGGTAGGTCGGGGTTTATATGCATTTCAAACAGCAAGCATGAGTCACACAGTAATTTACTCCGTTGGGTGTGATGGCATTCTTGCCCCCTCCCCAGTTCCTGAATTGCCCACACATTTGGGGCAAGGAAGCAAGATACACAGATGGTTCTTTGACTTAACTGCCCTTCTTTGGTAAACACAGGCCTTGTAAAGGCATCAATCACCAGGGGGTCTTAGATATGCAGAGGCCTAAGTCGCCAGGGAGTTTCAGAGCCTGTTCTGCTGGCCTTGAGGCTAAGCAGGTCCTAACAGGAGGCAGGAGCAGGGAAGTGAGCCTCCCATTGTCACGGCTTCCAAGTGGCAGAACACAACTAGATCTGGGCTCCATGTTTCCAGTGCAATGTTTTGTCGGCTCTACACACTCTACATACCGCCTGAGAGATTGTTGAAGGCTTATCCCAGCTACTCGTATGAAACTAGTCACTCGTCCCCGTGGTAGAATTGCAGAGTGATGCAGGAACGGCAATAAATATAGCAACCCCCCCCCCAACTTACTACTCAGAGGTTGGTTCTGTTTTTAAGTAAATTACAAATAATCAACCTTGAGATAGTAGGAATTTAGCCACTCCTCAGATCAACCAGAAATGAAAGATTCGATGTCACGCTTCCTATTTAAGCTGTCATTTCCTCAAGGCTTTGGAGGAGCTGGGTTTAACTATTCTATGGTCGTTTTTTATTCAGTTTTGTCATTGTGGCTTGCAGGATTGTTTCCTCAAAGGCAATGAATGGAATCCACCCGAACTCTGGTTTGCTTGGGCTTCTCCCTCAGAGACTGTACTATTAACAGGAAAACAAGCTGATGTTCACTGCCCTCCCAGAGCTATCTCCAAAACACACTGGCCAAATGGAATTAGCCAAAATTAATGGGATGAGACCCAGTCAAATTCTCCAAACTGGTATTGTGTTCTCAGCTATGCCAGGCACAGTGCTAGGCACTTGGGATACTAAACTGCATAATAACATAAGCATTAAGTGGCAAAACCTGAGTTGGGTGGTACAATAGATTGAAGTACACAGATATTAGGTGGCAAAAGGTGTAAATGGTGATCAGTAAAAGTTACGTTGCAGGGGAGGGGTACATGGTTAAGCTGAGCCTTGAAAAGTGAGTGAAGGTGGGGAGGGGAGAATTCTACAATCTATACCAGGATTGACAACTGCAGGTAAACCCAACACCATCCCCGTTACTGTGCCCAGCACAGACGTCATCAAATTACCATAGCCCACTCTTTTTCTCAACCAAGACATGGTGGTCTCAAAATCCTATCACTTGTGTTTCAGAGAACACTCCCCATCTGCCCAAATGGGCTACAAGATCTGTGCCATCTGACCTGGATCCAGAGCGTCATCTTCAGCTATCTTTGTTTTCAGCAAACCAATCATGTTGACTTGCTTCAATAGTATTTCAAGAGAGCTTAAATGGACCAAAGTTTGGAGGAACACTTCTCTATTTTTAATGTTTCCTTCCAGTGGAAAGAACCCCACTCTTGTAACACTTCCGGTCTCTCTCTGTCAATGTTATTTATTCTGTCCCAGTAAAAGAGGACTAAGTATGTGATTATTAAAATTTTTGTGAAGAATAAGCTAGGCAAAGATAGCTCATCTCTTCCCATTTTCCTTTTGGAAGGAAGAGTTCTCAAGGCTCCAGATTAAGAGTGACCCATCTTAATCTCTTTGGGCCTGGTTAAGTGGCTAGGTGATTATAGCCGCATGGGTGACCCCAGCTAAAACCAGCAGAATAACCATTCAGGTAAGCTCAACACCCCAAAGAATTATAAGAATTAATAACTCATTGTTTTAAGCCATTATAATTTGGGATGTTCTGTGCCACTGCAAGGTAACTGGTGTAAGGAATGTGTTTCTATGGACATAAAGGTTTTCTGCAGATTCTGTCCCACTATCCAACATAAAAGTCCAATATCTTTGTCTTGAACCCCCTAGAAATGTCACAGACTTCCATTTTTATTAGACAATGCCTTTTCCTCCCTTCACTTCCCTTACTGGCACTGACTCAATTTTGCATCAAGAATTTTTAGGAGAAGCTACAGTTGACTAAGCTCATTTCTCTTTTTTATTGTCCTCTTAATTAAAGACATATCCCCTCTCTGAGATTCCTATTCCACCACCTAGAATCTCTTCTTTTTTTCCCATCGCGTCCAGAGTAATTGAACTGCAATGGAAGAGGACATACATATCTAACAAGAGCAAATGGTTTTTTTGTTTGCTTGTTTTGTTTTGTTTTTACAAATCCTTATCTTGCCTGTAGCATGCACCACTCTGGCTGTTCCTAGCTAGGCACGGGAGCTAAATATTGTTAATTAGAGATAGGCCCAGCCTCAAAGGGATTTGACTCAGGTTCCAATTTGCAAATGGGGCTTGTGTGTTTGGATATGGATTTGGATTTAGATTGTACTGCATCTTCCTTTGCACATTAACTTAAAGCTCTTTTTTCTTAAATTCAACCAAAATGTTGCACTCCTTCTTATGCATGGGAGCACACATAACAAAAAAGCCAAACTTTTCAAGTGTAGATAAAGGGTTGGAGTTGATATCCCCACACTGAAGAAAGATTGGAGATTCGTGTTTGGAATTGCTCTGCCTTCCTAGAGCCTTATTACAACAAAACCTGTGTTGTTTTTTGGTTTGTGATGGCCAAAGGTCTAACTATATTTTCATAGATTCATTGGATTATTTTGGAAGTCTTACAAACTGGTATCAACAGACTGTTTACTAGGCACATTCGCTCATCTAATCCTCAAAACAATTAGAAGGGTAGAGGTATTATCTATATTTTGCAGATCAAATATATGAGGAGAGAAGTTAAGAAATTAATCATGTCATGCTAAAATGCTGTGCTTGGGCTTAGCTCCTTAAAGAGCAAACCATGTAAGACAAAGTAATCCATGAAAAATTCTTCTACCACAAATGTTTACATATTAATTATGTTATTCCAAAATGCACTGCAAATAATTAGTCCTTCCTTAGACACATCACAACTGAGGTATGAAACCTAGAATCTTAGAGTTTAGAGATCTGGTTCAATTCCTTTGTATTACATATGAGACTAAAGCTCAGGGGGAAAAATGTGTGACTAGTTCAAGGTCACATCATGGTCACTGGTTAACCTGCTTTACAAGCAGTTAGGGTTTGCACATGAAAGCATGTGTTGCATAGCACTAAACTGGGTTATATTTTGGAAAAGATTGGCTTGATCCCCTATGGGGTTTACACTGAAAATGGCATTTATCTCCCTGAATACTACGTCATCTATGACCTGGCCCCCATCTTATGGACTATGAGATTCATATTTATTTTTCCTGCATAGGTTAGGGGATCTAGTTCTAAGGGGTGGAATCACATCAACCAAACTCACAGATTGAAAGAACATAAACCAGATTCATTTATATAAACAGAACCAGATTCATTTACACCAAGGTATACCATTATCCCTCCCCTCCCAAACACACTGTATGATATTTAAAATATTAAAGTATCTTTCTGGAAGATATAGCCATGCTCAAAAGCAGGAGAAACATATCCATGGGTAAAAAAATAGAAAAGAATACCCAGAGATAAGTGGAAGTGAAAGCCACCCGCAGATCTCCAAGACCAGAAACGAGAAGAGGCAACTGGAAGTTTATTGCTTCCAGTGTAACAAAGAGTTCTTCAACCTCAGCACCACTGACATTTGAGGTCAGATCATTCTTGGGGTTATGGGGTCCTGTGCATTGTAGATGTTTAACAGCATCCTTGCTCTCCACCTCTAGTATCATCCTCCCTCTTTCCCTCCTACCAGTCCCACTACATAAGCAAAAATACCTTTCGATGCCAAAATTGCTCCCATCTGAGAACCCCTAAGGTCACCTAAACACATATTACAAATGGCTGGGCCCTCAGACTAACTTTGTAAAACCAAGGTTGTGGTAGGGTATCTTCACTTATGAACAGAAGCAACCAAAGCACTATCGCCATCTGTCTGGCCAGCTGTTGTCACAACACACCTGGGGGCAGAAAGAACAGAGACCTGGCCAAGTCTTCTGCTGGCACAAAGCACTAGATCAGTGATTCTCTGATATCTCCATGAGCTACTTATACCTCTAGCTTTCATGAAGCCATATGTCATTTTCATCTCCCATGGAATAATGTCAATAACCTTGACTCCAAACCCCCAATCCAATGCTCTCTGCATTATATAGCATACTGCCTAAAGACCACTCAGATTGTGATTTTAAGGCACAAGCTATATTATATTCATTATGTCATCATATCTAGCACAAACTAACCATTGAATAAAATGTTTGGTAAAGAAACACATGGACAGGGCACCTGGGTGGCTCAGTGGGTTAAGCCTCTGCCTTCAGCTCAGGTCATGATCTCAGGGTCCTGGGATGGAGGCCCGCATCAGGCTCTCTGCTCAGTGGGGAGCCTGCTTCTCTGCCTGCCTGTGATCTCTCTCTCTCTCTGTCAAATGAATAAATAAAATCTAAAAAAAAAAAAAAATCTAAGGGATGAATGGCCTAGCCTGAAGTGAGCACCTATTATGTATGAGTTTCTGAGCAAACTTTGTTAGATCGTGAGCTTTGACATCATTTAGATCCCTGATAGGCTTCTCACTAGTTGTAGGACCTTGGGACTATAACTCAATTTCACCAAGCTTTAAATTCTTTGTAGTAAATGGGAATAACAATGACACTTAGCACATTGCCATACACACAATATGCTTTTCATTTTAGTTTTCTTATCCACTAGAACATATAATGACCATTTAATTCTGACATCCTGTAAACTGAATCCTTTCTTTAGCATCTTTATTTTAGATATCAAAGGGAGTAAGTGATTTGCCCAAGGGATAGTGCTCTCAATGAAAGGGCAGGATTCACACCTGGCCATTCTTACTAGCTACATCCTGGTATCTTCACAACACCATCCTACCTCAGTTAAACTCTTGGAGTCATTTTTGAGGAGTCTAGAGATTACCCTTCACTGCTAGTTCTTCGAGTTAGGGTGCTTCTGTTTATTTTATGGAAAACTTCACTTTAGTTAGCTCATGTCTGGGAGGGTGCAGAGACATCATCTCCTCCTTGAGCAGACATCTACAGCCCAATGGTCACCATCACCTGGGGGCCCCTAGCCTGCTAGATCCAGGATTGGGAAGTGTGGTTTTATTCATGAAAGTCAGTGAAGTCTTATTTCTTGTTGATGCAAAACTTTTATTTTGATTTCCATATCAGAATTTCTCTGTTTCTCTATATTTAGAATTAGTTTGGATTTTGGATTCACTGCATCCAGTTCTTCAGATTGACTGAACTAGTTCAGAGTTGGCTCCATCCTTCTCCCAAATTCAGTGTCAGCTCCCTCAGGATATTAGGAAACTGGGTGCTTTTCATAGAGCAGTCAATGCCAGGACCATCAATATGGCTTCAAATGGCAGGAAAGAGATGAGATTGAGTAATTGTGGGATTTTGACTCTTGGCATTCCAGTTCCAACACTCTAAATGAGAAAATGTCACTTCATCAAATAAAAATGTGACCTAATAATGTTTACATCAAACACAACTCATCCGTGATTCCTGCCAAGCTTCATCATTGGCGAGATTGACCAACAACATGGAACTTCTTAGAGGGATGAATCTGCATTTCAAACTCCACAATAATAAACACCTACAGAGAAAGTCAGGCCCACGAAGGAGGCCATGATGTGTGGGTTCCCAAGAGAGGGACCATGACTGAATCAGGCTGCAATTGTTCTCTGCTTTCCCCTAGCCCTTAGCATTTCTTTCTTAAGCCCACTGTTTCTTCTGATCCTGAGGAAGCATGTAAGCCAAAGGCTCTCTTGTTTCCCTTTCCGGGACAAAAGTTTCTTATGAAGTCCCCAGTACAACTCCCCATTGTGCTTCTTTTATAAGGTTGCTGCCCTTCTCCCTGACTTTCCCAGAGGATCAGAAGTGACGCAGCCAAAGCCTGTCTTCCTCCCACCTAGACTCTCCCCAGACTTGAACCTGTCAGGCCTTGTTCATGCTGCTATGCCCAGCACTGCTGCACACACAAGAGAGAGCTGGCTCATAAAGCCTCACAAACAAGTTCTTTTTTTTTGGGGGGGGGGGACCCTGCTAACATGCATTAATAACAAATAAGGGAGATAAACAATATCACAGAGCAGTGAAGAGGCTAAGCGCCTTTTGAAGAGGTATATGATTTTTTTTCTAAGATTTTATTTATTTGACAGAGAGAAACACAGCCAGAGAGGGAACACAAGCAGGGGCAGTGAGAGAGGGCAAAGCAGGCTTCTTGCCGAGCAGGCAGCCTGATGTGGGACTTGATCCCGGGTCTCCGGGACCATGTCCTGAGCCAAAGGCAGTCGCTTAACCAACTGAGCCACCCAGGCACCCTAAACAGGTATATGATTTTTATAAGTGAAGAAAAATAAATATTTTTTCTCTTTCTTTCTTTCTTTCCTTATTTTTTGAAATAGAGAGAGAGAGTTCAAGCAGAGAGGGGCAGAGGGAGAGAGAGAATCATAAGCAGGCTCCACACTGGGAAAGGCTCAATCTCACCACCCCAAGGTCGTGACCAGAACTGAAATCAAGAGTCAGATGCTTAACTGACTGAGCCACACAGCTGCCCCCCCTAATATTTTTTCTGATTTGCATTTTTCTGAACAACTTTGTGCTCTGCATGAGGTGACTATCACATGGAGAACAATTGAAGAATACATTTACAAGCCAATATACTATTGTAGTCTCCATGACTTCTCTGGGAGAATATTTTACATCTACCGAGCACATAAGTGATGAGCTTTTCCCTTCCCCAGGAGTCCTTGGACTCTCGTCACTATTGCTCCCTTTATCTATGTTGGAATGGCCAAGTTCCTGGAGCAGGTGAGGAGAGCCACTCAAATAGCTTTAGGACCTAAACACTAAAGTTCAACCTCCTTTCTCATAGCTCTGCTTGGTAGCAAACAAGCAAACAAAAGTCTAAAATGTTTCTGATGGAAGCTATTCTAGACTGAATCATGCCCTCTTAAAATTCGGATGTCAAAGCCCTGCCCCCAGTGTGATGATATTAAAGACAATTAGGGTTAGATGAGGTTATGAGAGCAGGACACCCCCCCCCATTGGTTTTGTGCCCTTATAAAAAGAGGAAGATTCACTGGGGCTCTCTCTCTCCCTGCTCTCCAAGGGCACAGGGAGAAAGTGGCTGTCTATAAGACAGGAAGAGAGGTTTCTCCAAAAATGTACCATGCCAGCAGTATTTTTAGTCTGCAGTATTGTGAGGAATAAATGTTTGCTGTTTAAGCCCCTGGACTATGGTGTTGTTGTGGCACTCCAAACATGGAGATGGAAGGAGATGGAAATCATCACTTATGCAAATGTAGCCATGGTCTCCTAATCACAAAATTGCCCTGAAAAGTCAGGAGATTAGAGTTCGCTGAATTTCGGGGGGCCACTTGTTAGTCCGGCAGGCCCTGGGCCCAGTGAACCCTGCCCGCAGGAAGAGCTGAACTGTGCTGGGGGAAGGGGTACTGGGGAGGTGGGAGGGGGGAATTCTCAGGGAAACTGGTCAGGAAAACTGATTTCAGGTGGCACCTCAATTGTTGTGAGTCTCTGGAGAAAGGTGATCTTTAAATGTAACCAGAAAAAAAAAAAAAAAAAGGAAACAATAAAAGCCAACATGTTGCAGAAAAGGCTTGTTTCCAGGGAATTGTTTTCCCACTGTGAAGGGGCACAAGTAGTCTTGTTTTATCTATAGGCATTCATGAGTCTCTTTTATTGCAAGAAACAGAGAACCCCACAGGGCACCTCAGATAATGGGGTTTACTGCAAAGCACAAGAGCATTAAGGAAGGAAATAAACTTAGGAAAATGGAGAATGGACCCCTCCTCCTGTGACGGTAAGTTTTCCCTGATCTCCTCATTGAGAGGATTCCACCTTGCCAGCTATTTCTTCTGTCCTTGCCTCTATGCAGCATCTGCCTCATACTTGACCCTGTCCCGTGGCGCGTCGTCCCTCCACCTCAATAAATATTTCAGAGTGAATAAATGATTGAGAGAACGAATGAATGAAATACTCGTCCTTTCTATTCCTTCCTAATGTGGCCTTAGGCATAGCTTCAGCTTTAGAGCTCATTTGTTTTAGAGCCTATGTTGCCACCACTGCTTTGTGACATGTGTGTATGTGTGTACATGTGTGTGTATGTGGGTTTAGCTATGATTCTGTCTCCTACCTTCATCTAGTTTTCTAAGTTAGATTCCAGAGGCCAAGAGAGAGAAAACAGTTGGCCTAGAAAATCACCATTATCACTGCTTCTGCAGTGATTTTTCATACCAGGTCATCCTTGACTGGTCAGTTGGTTGGTTGGTTGATTTTGGCTTCCAGATGGTAGGGGAAGAAGCAAGATTCTGGGGCTCAGACATAACTACATTGGGCTGCTCCCCACTAAGATTACATGATTTGGCAAGTAAAAATATAAAAATGCAGGATGCAATATTTGGGACATATTTATACCAAAGATCACTGATTGTTTACATGAAATACAAATTTAACCAGCTGTTCTGTATTTTATCTACTTCCCACCTAAGCAGTTTGAATGGGGCAGCTTCACAAAGATGAAATTGCCAGGTAGCCTGAGTGATGGGCCCACCCCCAGCCTTTGATGGATATCTGTCTCAAATATGTATGTGGTCAATGAAGCCTGGGTGGCTTCATTGGATAAGCTTCTGACTCTTGATCTCAGCTCAGGTCACGATTTCAGGGCGGTGAGAGGGAGCCTTACATGGGGCTCCTGGATGAGGTTGGATTCGACTCCAGATTCTCTTTCTCCCTCTCTCCCAACCCCATGCTCACTTTCTCTCTCTCACTCAAAAAATAAATAAATAAATAAAATAATAATAATAAATAAAATTAAAAAATAAAATAAAATAAAAACATGATCCCTGAACAGACAAAAGGCATGAAGTACAATTAACCATTTCTTGATAATATTTGCTCATCATTGCACCAATTTGGGGTCTGTGTCGCTATTCTCACCCAGAACTTTCCTTGGGGGGATGTGTTTTCTGGATGTAAGCCAGCTCTGTCCTTGCTGTGAGTGGTCATATCTTGCTGCTGGTAATCTGTTTGCCTGTTTTGCTTTCAAATCTATAGAGGTTTATTTTGGTAACTATTATAAGCTTAAAACAAGAGTAGGTATAGGGTTTGAGTGCATTAGGGGTTTTATGAGATTGTATATTCACACAGTGCTTCACAGTTTCAAAATTTGTGAGTTCCAATACTTGGATTTTATGGCATTGGCTGTTCAGAAATATATTTGTGACATTTAGAGAAGGAAGGAAGTGCATTTATTTATTGTCACTGAGTGGTATTCCAGATTCTCTGCTCAGTATGACACACAACTCAGCTGTGTGTTTCTGATGTATGACACTGAGGTGGCTAAATCTTTAATAAAAGAGATTATTACCCTATTTTTTAAATATAACATCATGTAATCCAGGCTGCTTCTGAGTGGGGAAAGTTGGCCAGTGTTAAAGATGTCAGTGAAGGGGCGCCTGGGTGGCTCAGTCGTTAGGCGTCTGCCTTCGGCTCAGGTCATGATCCCGGAGTTCCGGGATCAAGCCCCACATCAGGCTCCCCCCACTCAGCAGGAAGCCTGCTTCTCCCTCTCTCACTCCCCCTGCTTGTGTTCCCTCTGAAGCTGTGTTTCTCTCTGTCAAATAGATAAATAAAATCTTTAAAAAAAAAGATATCAGTAAAAAGCATAAGTTTTTTTTTCAATTTCTGAGCTTCTACCATTGTAATTGCTGACATTTCAAAACTGCACCTGACCACGCTCCCCGAGGCTGCTCCTACTCCTATAAGCTCCCACCCCAACAACGGTACAACCATCACCGTTGCTCAAGCCAGAAACCCTGAAGGTTCTGCTACACCTCCCTTCTCCCTTGGAATGAATAAGTAATGAAGCTAGCCAATTTGACCTTCTGACTACATTAATCTTTTCATTCTTTCCATCCATACTCACCTGTCCCTGTCCCTTTTTAAATCTCCTGGGACTATGGAAATAGCCTTCTATTTATTCCCCACTTTTAATCTCAGTTCTTCTGCCCTCAAAAATAAATGGTGCACGCTGTCACGAACATTCTCACTAAAATTCAAACCCATCCATGTCACTGTGCTACCTGCAATTCCCAACTGGCCCCAGGAGCTGGACCCTTCCAAAGTCATGGGCCTCATCCCCTACCCTAGTCTTCTGATCTTGAACTTCCCACTCTCTGAAAACAACTTTCATTCTGTCTCCCATGCAGCACTATTTCACACCTCAGTAGCTTTGCTAATACTGTGTTCTCTACCAGAAACTCTCTTAGCAGCTCCACCACCTAGCCAGCTCCCACGAATGCCTTTCAAAACTCAATCATTCTCAGCTTCTGTCTCCATACCTCTGGGATAAGTTTGTCTTATAACACTGCATAATGTCAAAATTATTCCCATGAGCAAGACTATAAGCCCCTTGAGGCTTCTGTCTTAAATATCTGAAACAACACCTTTCACGTAGGAGATGATGAAGGATCTCTTCTGGGGCTCTGGGCAGCCCTACTCTGCCCCTGCTGATGTCAATAAGGATAGGTCGGGGCAATTCCAGTGACAGTTCATGCTATAGGTGTTCGTGTTACTCTTCCCATCATGGCGTGACATTTCTTACAAGGCACCCAACCCTAGAGGCTAGTTCTGTTTCTTATTATCCCATGATGTAATAAAATGTATTTTATTATAATACCAGCTCCCAATAGTCCAAACTTAGAAAGTATTCCCTGAAGAGCAACTTGAAGAACAATATGAATAACACCTTCCTCTGTCTACAGAAAACCCTCTCACCACTGATCATTTCTTGTTCCTTGTAGGTGCCCATCCTGCCCAGCTGGAACAGAATTGACATGATAGAGCTCAATTGTACCATCTTAATTTATGTCAACACTCATACACCATGTACGAAGTTTGAATTTCACTCTTCTGGATCCCTCCTTTCCAGTATCCTTTGAATGCCAACTATGGCTTTCCCTTAGAGCTTCACTAATTTTCATGCAAATAAGATGCATATAGACTTCTATCTTAGGCATCCTGCTCTTCTCTCCAGGGGATTGCCTGCTGCCCAATTTTCTGACCGCTCACACTTTTATTTAGAAATGGCCTCATCTATTTGAACAAAGCAGCCCCCCCTTCAAGGGGAATCAGAACCTCTCCCAAACTGTGAGGCTCCTATGGCATTATTCCCAGATCTGCTGACGGAGTATGTCAATAGTCTCAATCAAAGACAGTTGGGTTATGGAAAGACCTTAGAGCCTTGCACAAATCTAAGTTTTCCTCAGTCATGGGTCATACAAGTGTCTGAAGATCTCAAGAACAGTGGCTGAACTGGCCAGAGTTGGTTGCATCAGCTTTTAGGGTTGTTTATAATTCTGTGAAACCATTCTTTGAGAGATTTTATAAGTGAGGTATTGGGCATCACAAATGGTATGAGAAATAGTTTTCTCATTTCTCATTTCTTATTTTGATAATTGTATGAAACGTTTTTTGCCTATAAGAAATGCAGTGAAGTGTAGTTATACGAGTAAGCTCCCTGATTACTCTGGAAAGCAGAATTTGAAAACTCACTTAAAAACCTACAACTCCTTAAGTATATTCTTCAAGGTCAAATGATTTATATGGTAATCACGTATAAGGTTTGGTTTCCCACGTAATCTCAAACATCCTGCCCTTTGGTGACTTTTCTCTTCTTACACATCTGCACAGTCCTCTTTTCTCTGGAGATAATGTAAGGGGCATTTATAAGAAATCATCTGTCTCTTCCTTCAAAGTAGAATGCAGTGAAGTTCATGGCAGATAGTGATTCATGGTTAGATTAATCAGAAACTAAACTAAGGAGTCTAGAATATTTAGTTATCTATTAATGCATAACAAACTGCCTCAACACTTAGGGGCTTAGTACGACAAACATTTTATTATTTCTCTCAACTTTGGGGGTCAGGAGTTCATGCAGGGCTCAGCCGCATAATTCTTGTGTTCTTTATGGCAGAAAGCAAGTATGCTTGGGGGTGGTCCACTGGCAGAGGAGCTGGTCTGGTGGGTCAAAGGCAGTTTCACTCCCATATCTGGCACCATGGCCAAGACACCTGGGAGGCCACACTCAGCTGGGACTACCCATGGGAGCCCCTCCACCTGGTCTTTCCAGGATGGTTGCCCCGGAAAAATCAGACTTCTTTTAAGACTGGTTTCCCAGTGAGCAAGTGCTCTGAAAGACAGCAAGTGGCAGTTCACAGTCTCTTGAGGCAACACAATGTCACGCCCGCCATCGTGGATCGGTCAAGAAGTCCCAGGGCTCACCTGGGCCCTCAATGGAAGAAACAGAAGAGAATTTGCAGCCATTTTTTGAGGCACCTCTGAGAATGGCTCCTGGGAGAGTGGCAGGAAGAACACAACCTGACTCATTACCTCAGCAAATACTTACAGGGTGCCCACAACGGAATGCAGGATGACATGCTAGGTTCTAGAACAAGTCTGTGAACTTGTGGGCCACAGACCAGGACAGTTCTCGGACACTGACAACAGATTGTCCGTGCTTGTTGTTCAATATTTGAATTAATTGTCAAGGTTTAAAAATCTGAGTTCTCAATTTTATGGGCAAAAATTAATTTTGTCAGCACCTGGCTGGAATCGCTGAGTAGCCACACCCAGCTTGAGGGGACTAGCCTGGCCTCAGGCAGAAAGGCGTGGTCCCATCAGTGCACGTGGTCACTCAGTTCTCGCCCCTCCCACCTCTCTCAACAAGGTTCCTTATTGGCCGCCTCTGGGCACTTCAGCTCGCCCCTCCCCCATTCTTTAAGAGAGAGATTTTATAAGTGAGGTATTCGGCATCACACATGGTATGAGAAATAGTTTTAAGTGACATAAAAATAAGTTTTTATTTTAGTAGACTTGTTTTTAGTTCAATGTACCTTGGGAGAAAAAAATTACCAGCACATACGGCCACAGATTGACAATAATGATACAAATTTCTTATTTTGAAGATCCTACGAAACATTTCTTGCCTATAAGAAATATCTACTACATGTAAGAAGATACAAAGAATAACATAATAAATGCCCACACACTCACCAAACAGCACAGAATCAGAATGTTGTGAAGAACTGGTCATACACCTGTATACCTTCCTATCTGATCACGTCTTTTCTTCCCTGCTTTAGAAGTAGATTTCGTAATTTCCTTTCATTGCTTTTCTTTCAGGTCCACTATATCTACATGCATCTTAAAACATGCTTAATTTTACATGTTTCAGAATGTATTTAAATGGAAATGTTCCACGTGTCTCTGTGACTTGATTTTTTTTGCTCCTGGTGCCATTTGTGAGATTCATCCATTTTAAAGCCTATAGACATCATTCGTTCATTTTTACTGTGTTAAGTAGTCCCCTGTAGGATAGATTGTACTCACCTAGTCCTCCTTCTGCTAATGTCAATTAGATTATTTCTGTCTATTTTGGCTATGATGAATAATGTCATTTATGAACACTCTTCTATACGTGCCTGACTACAGCCATTTCTTTGGTGTATATGCCTGAAAAGGAACTATCTGGATCATAGAAGATGCCCCTTCTCTTCAACCATCCCAAGTATAGTATTGTTAAATTATTTTCCCAAGTGGTTTTACACACCAGCCCTCAGCAGGGTATGAAAACACCTGCTTTCTACATCTTGGTCAACACGCAGTATTACTAAACATTTTAATGTGTGCTTCTCTGGAGTATAAAGTGATACTACATTGTGCTTTTAATTTGTATTTCTCTGATTACCAGTGAGGTTGGGTATTTTTTTTTCTGTTTATTCTAAATTCTGTTTCTTTGCTAAATATCTATTCTGTTCATATATTTTCTATTGGGATAATTTTCTTTTTTTATTGAGTTGTAGGAATTCTTTATGCATAAAACACACTAGATACATTTGTGGGGGTTTTCTTGCTTTACTAGTAATGCGTTTTGCTGGAAATTTTTCATCTTAATATAGTTAGATTTGTCAAACTTTTTATTTATATTTTTTGTAGTTTTTGTTTAGTTTAACTGTCTGCTTACTCTGACTCTATAAATGCATAAGACAAAAATTTCCCTAAATATTTGAGGTTTTGTTTCTCACACTTAAATCTTTAGTCTTCCTGGAAATTATTTTTATATATAGCATAATATAGTTATCCAATTTCATGTCCTTAATATGGACAATCAATTTTCCCAGCACTGTGTCCCATTTCCACCTCAATATGCAAGATTTATCTGACACCAAGTTTTCATACGTGCAAAGTTAGGTTTCCTAGCTCCTGAATTTATTCTAGTGGTCTATTTTTCTATCTCTGTATGGCTGGTACACTGTCTCAATATATCTTCAAAAATGTCACATAAAGGCATATTTCCCCACCCTCTTCTTCTTTAAGAATATTTGAGCTATTCTTGGTCATTTGCTCTTCATTGAGAATTGCTCTTCATTGCTCCTTTTTAAACTGCATTTCCTAAATGCTTATTGCTAGCATATAGAAATCCAATTTTAAAAACACTTTTCTTAAATCCAACAACCTATTAACCTATAACTGTATAGTTTGTCTATAGACCGCCTGAGGTTTTTTTGAATAGCGCAAGAATATTGCCTTCAACTGATGATGGTTATAGTCCAGAAGTATCTTTATCTTGTTTCTGATTTTAAAGAGAATACTTCTAATATTTCACCATTAACTATGATGCTGCTGAAGGGTTGTTTTTTTTTGGTCACTCCCTTTTGAGGTTAAGAACATTTTCTTTGTATTCTTAGTTTGCTAAGAGTTTCTTTCCATGAACAAGTGTTGACTTTTATTCAATGTGTTTTCAACATCTAAGAAGATCAGCATATGGTTTTCACATTATAGCAAATTTTCATTCCCTGGAATAACTCAATATGTTTATGGTGTTTGTAGAATTATATTTTTGTACATTGTTTGCTGAAATACTATGCCAATGATTTCTGCATCTACATTTATGGTTTAGATTGGACAGTTAATTTTCCCTTTTTGTACAGCTATTTTATGGTTTTGGAATTACAAAATGAGTTGGGAGTTTCCTATTTTGCAATTATCTGGAAGACTTTAAATATTATTCAAAGTGTTAGAAAAGCTGGCCTTAAATGTCATTAAGATGTTGTATTTTATTTGGGGGAAGATTTTGATATTTGTTCATTCAATAATTTTGGAGGTTATAGCAGTATTCAGGATTTCTGTCTGCCTGAGCTAATTTTGGTAATTTATATTTTATAGGAATTTGTCCATCAGGGGAGAGGTCTGGACTAAAGGTATATCTGTCTTTTTAACTCTTGCATCAAGAGTCAACACCAATTGAATGAAGGTGCTAAAATAAAATGAAATGAACCAGTGGCACAAAATGATGAGTCAACTATGCCATTTTCCCAGACATGCTAATTCATGGGCTTCTCAAGGGACATGCCAATGAATTCTGAGCACAGCATAGTGAGGATCAAGTCCTGCCTTGGTCGATGGCTCATTGTAAGTTCTTAACTCAGCACTAAAATTTTTAATTAGAAATTGAAGCTAATAATCCTGATAGCCCGCTCACTTCATTGTGTCAGTATGCAGATGTAAGGTGGCAACACACATACTGCATTTTGGAATAAACTCACTCAAAATTACTAAATGCAGATGAATTAATGAAGTCCTTTTCATCCCATTTTAGGGTTCGTGGTTCACATACAAAGGGGTTTGCACACTCTATTAATGTCTTACTAAATGTCATCACTGGCATGATGCCCACCTTAGCTATTCTCTACTGATCATTTCTTCCAATACACAATGTACTTCAAAGACAGATTATGCAGAGTCAGACACAATGGTGGGGCATCTTTACTGGTGACTCATATGGCTGAAGTCATATTCTCTGTGGTCATAGGTTTACTGGACAGCTGTGCTGGAGGAGAAAAAGCTCAGAATTTGGAGTCAGGACACCTAGACATAACTCCAACTCTGCTAGTGCCTACTCAGGGGACCATAGGCAAACTCACAGAGCTGTTGTGAGCTTCCTTCCCTGTACAATGAGAATGAAGTCATTTCTCTTATAGTGTAATAAGACAAAGATTCTCACCTCCTTTGTAGTATCATATGAAGACTAGAAAAGATAATATTTGCACACATGTTCTTAAAACTGTGATGCACAATATCATCTTTTTTTCTTAATGATGACCCAATAATATGGATGAAGAACAGTATGGTATAGTGGGCAAAGACTGAATATTTCAAAAAGAGAATAAAGGTTTGAATACTTAGTGCTGCCTCTTTTTAGATAAATGATCTTATCAAGGTACCCTTTACTATGAGAAGTAAATGGGAGCATATACATAAAGCATTGGCAGAAAGAAAGTATTTAATAAATGTTAGTTTGTCCCCCCTCCCCACCACTTTTGAATTTGACCAAATTAAAATAAACATATTTCTCTTTTAACTTGTCCTGTATTTTTAGTTCCAAAGTGATCCACTTTTGGAAAATCCCAGCCAGATGGAAGAAAAACCACATATGACTATGGAGTTCTATGAATGTGTGGGTGAGAACAGTAGACCTCTTTGGATTAATGCTTGACCTCCACCTAAAGGCTTTGTCTCTGAGCAAGATCTCTTAGTAACTTAGAGAAGTTTGTGTCCCCATGGAGGATGGAGAATGGACTTGGGAAGCCTGGTGATATAATTTCCTTCTTGGATTCACCTGAGGAGGTGCACTGAGAGGGTCTTCAGGAAGCCATTAGGGAAACCTCATCCAAAACTAAAACCGAAATACCCTTCACTGTGGATTCGCAAGTTCACTCAATGAGCCAGTGAGAGAGGGATTAGCCTAGTTCAAGTTCTCTCTTGTCATAAGCTATCCACACCCAGGAAGAAGAACAGCATGTATCAGAAGCTCTCGGTGCTGAGGTGTCAAAATCAGAAACAGGTCTTCAAAGACTTCAATTGAGTAATTTGGAGATGACGGTTGACTAGAGAAATTTTACCACTCTCTGACATTTTAAGCGAAATGTCCTTTAGAGAAAATGTGGCGTTTCAAGTTTCTTAGCAAAAGTCTGCTAATTCCTTGCATTGTATTATCAGCAATTTGAGGACAGGGATCAAGTCTCCTCCTTTATTTTTAATCCCTGGGGTGGTACTGACATCCAGAATTGCTGCTGCTCAATAAACATTTCTTGAATGCTATTCTTCTCTCTGAACTCAGTTTGCATAGTGTGGACTTTGGCACCTGCCCCTCACCTGGCCTCCTATTCTTCCCCATTTACTTCCTCCTTTCACTAAAAATGACTAAGGCATTCTTCCAAGACAAACTCCAGCAGAAAGTCTTCTGAGATGGACCATACCCTCTGTGATCCCCTCCCCCACATTTGCATTCCTTCAGCCCCAGAGGGTTTAGACTGCTCAAGGGTTGCTTTACACATGTCTTCCAATTGCCTTATTTATAATATCTGTTCCTCTCCAGTTAAAGAAGGATGAATTTCTGGAACAGTGTTAGGCATTTTATCATCTGCTCAAAAGATATGCATTAAAAATGGAATGCAGGGAGACAAAGAAGAAAGAGCAAAGAAATAAGAAAGCTAGGGGAGTATTCCTAATATAAGAATGCTTAATATACACTGCTCCTGTAAATGCAGCATCATGACCAGAATAGAGGAAGAAAATGATTCCTGTTGGATTATTCTCCTTCAATAATATACAAGGTGCAGAAAACCCAGAGAAACCATGAACTACGGAGAAAGAACCACATACTGTGTGCCTCTTCGTTCAATTCAACTTCTCATTGATATAGGGACTTCACAAAAATGTCTATCTTCTAGATTTTTTTTTTTTAAAGATTTTATTTTATTTGACAGAGAGAAACACAGCCAGAGAGGGAACACCAGCAGGGGGAGTGAGAGAGGGAGAAGCAGGCTTCCCGCTGAGCAGGGAGCCTAATGTGGAACTCGATCCCGGCTCTCCGGGATCATGACCTGAGCCGAAGGCAGTTGCTTAACCAACTGAGCCACCCAGGTGCCCCCCAGATTTTTTTTTTTTATATTTGACAAACCATCATTTGTTCTTATAAGGAAGATCTACTTTATTATCTCCCTTAAATGCATCTGGAAGTACAGACTGAGTCAACAAGCAAGGGAGTTGGAATTAAAACCTGGTATAACAGTTACCAGGTGTCTTAGGCAGTTCTGGAGGCTGAGAAATCCAAGACCGAGATGCCACCAGATTTGGGTCTTAGTGAAGCTCCTCCTCCTGACTTAGAGAGAGCTGCCTTTTCACTACATCCTCACGGGGCAGAGAGAGAGCTCCAGTCTCTTCCTCTTTTTGCAAGGACAGTAATTCCATCATGGTGGCTCCATCTTCATGATCTCATCTAAACCTAATTACTTCTCCAAGTTTCCACCTTCCAACACCATCACATCAGGGTTTCAAATATATTAATTTTAGAGACACACAAGTATTTGTGCATATCCTATGTTCACAAATATTCTATGACACCAGAAATCCTTAGTCAGTCCAAAAGCCACACAAGGGTGATCGGACAATGATGTATACCATGAGGGTGATCACCAGCACTAAATCATGCAGATGATGATGGCTGGCTGGCCGCAGGCTCTTCTTTCTTCACCACACTGAACTTTCCTTGAAGCTGGGCTCTCTGTGGAAGAGAAAATGTTCCTATTCATTTGTTTTTCTATTGGACAGTTATTTATTGAATGCCTACGATACGCCAGGCACTCTGCACACTTATGTTGTTCCTTCCAGGAGCTTATATCCTAGCTGGGAAAGTCAGGTAACGTGGGAGTAAATAAAAGGGCAGGCTCATTCCAGAGCTCAATCCACATATTATGAAGGGTAGTGTGATAGGTCATTATTCAACCCAACATATATGACTGTCTGCTCGTTGTGCTAAGGTTTCTAAATAGGATCGTCAAGTTTGTCCTTAGATAATTGCATTTTTTTGTCAATGTCAGGAGAATCTCACTTTTTCTTTTGCCATCCTCACCCTTTTCCTTCCAGTTCACATTTTTCGAAGCGCTGGGTTAAAGGGCTTTGCAATGCATCACCTTACTTAATCCTGACAACAGCACCATGAGTTTACTATCATGAGTATAACCATTTTGCAGATGAGAAATCCGAGACAGAGAATGTTTTAGCAACTGGCCTGAAGTCATACAGCAAATAAGTGGTGAATCCAGGATATAAATGCATGTCCTCTGATTCCAGAGCCCCTAGCAAAGTTAATCTGTCATCATTTTCCCCAAGGCAGTTAGTCCTTCCAACAAAAGGAAGCACCAAACAGATGTCCTCCATCTCCCCAAAGGATAGAAGAAGGATTTGTATTACAGCCAAAGGATATAAACTAGACATAGTAAAGAATTTCCAGCCATAAAAGCTAAAAACTTCCTAGAGAAGTTTAGGAAATTTTTTCTTCTGGAGATTTAAAGCAGAGGTTGGCAAACTACTCCCTGTGGGTGAAATCCAGCTACCTGTTTTCCTAAATAGTCTCAGAGGCCCACAACCACACTCCTTCATTTGCATATTGTCTATGGCTGCTTTCACATTACAAGGATAGAATTGAGTAGTTGTGACAGAGACCATATGGCCCATAAATCCTAAAATTTTTATTATCTGGTCCTTTATAGAAAATATTTGCTGAGTCTGATCTAGAATAGCAGGATGGATTTTTGCTCGGTTGACTTAAATATGGTTCTTCCTAAAGCCAAAAAACGGTGTCATTGAAACTTTAGTGTTCCCTTCAGCTCTAGGACTGAAGCTGTATTTCTGAGGTCAAAACAGGCCATTCCTAATTAGCAGGACTCTTGTATCCACTCCTTCCAGCTGTCTTCCAGTTCTTATTTGGCTCATGTGTGTAGATGGAGCGCCTGGGTGGCTTAGTTAAGTGTCCAACTCTTGTTTTAAGCTCAGGTCATGCTCTCAGGGTCCTGAGATCCAGCCGCATGTTGAGCTCTCTGCTCATCGGGGAGTCTGCTTGAGATTCTCTCTCTGTCCTTCTCCCCGTGTGCTCTCTCTTTCAAATAAATAAATAAATAAATATTTAAAAATAAAATAAAATAATAAATGAAATAAAATGTATGTAGCTGAGAGAGGTTTCCCAAATTATACTGCAGACTACCAGTAAGTGCAGTCTAATTGTGGTGGGGGCTGGAGGGCAACAGTAATAAACTCCACCCACCAGGGACTTGAGTGTGGTGCTCGCCCTGATGTGAACTCTGCTTCAGTCACCATTTGGATTGGGATTGAAGAGATGACAGATTTCTGCTGTCCCATCATAACAGTGATTAATATTTTTGCTATGATCCCCATTATTACTAATAAGAATATATCTTGTTTAATTTCATCTTGAATAAAAGAAAAACTAGTTGTTAGGAGCAACAAGTATTAATTGCTAAAGAATTCTTATTGATCAAACCAGAGAAGCAGAACGGAGCCATTTGTGAATTCCTTTGAGAAAATACTACACACACACACACACACACACACACACACACACACACACACATCCTGGGAAAATGCACTAACTATAAACATTTTCCATCCCTAAGAACCTCATGAGTCTTTTCCCAATTCAGTTCAATATTAAATGACATTCCTTTTGCTTTTTTATACCACCCCTGGGCAACTGGGCTGGGAGCCTACTTCTTACAAGCTGTGTGATCTTGAACAAGTAACTTCATCTCTCTGAGCCCCACTTTCTTCTGTGAGATGTGGCCATCAGAATGGATGCTCTTTCCCTACACAGAGAAGAGTCAGCATGTCTGTGAGCCCTCAATGCCCTGCATCCACCTCAGCCAGCTCCCTCAAAGCCACGTCTCAGCATGGTTCAGTGAAAAGATGTGAACTCGAGAGCCGGCCAGACTGAGGTCCAGCCTTGGAAAGCACATCTTTTATTTAGGGTTTGGGCCTCGTGCCACTCACTGAAATGGCAGACTCCCACGCTGGTGTACATGTTCTCTGCCTTCTGCCTGGGACCCTCTTTCTCTCTACTTTGTGCACCACACCCTGCCTCGCCTATGCAACCTTCCACAATCAAATCAGAAAATTACCATTCCTGGTTCCTCTCTTCACCCTCAAAGAAGGTTGAGGGTTCCCCCAGGGCAGTCTGCACTGTTAGTGGTGTGTCTGTGCGGACTCCTCTCATAGGCAATGACTTCCTTGAAGTCAAGCATTATTCTTTAGGTCATGTGCTGTGGAACTTCCACATCAAAAGCACTTCTTTTTTTTTTTTTTTTTTTTTTTTTTTTAGTTTAATAAACATTTATTCCTCTAGTTGAACCACCTCTACACACAAAATATATATATGGTTTAGGATCTCTTTTTGATTGAGAAGGAAATTTAGGTCTCAAGAGGTTTTGAGCCTTTTTCTGGAAACCATTTAACCTTTGAGCTGATGGCTGCCCCCGGACGGAAAGGCC